>JNEV01000456.1:0-120942 GCA_000697495.1 Saksenaea oblongispora B3353 | reverse complement strand
GGTATCAGACAGGCCTGACGCGTGAAATTCATGACGAATATCCTTTCTGGCAACTGCGCGCGTCAGCTGTCAATCACAGCACCCATTCGGACAAGCATCGTCTCCGGAGAGAGCGAGCAAACCGCGAAGGTAAAGGTGATACAGATGCGGAAGTAAAGAGAATTGAACGGGAACGGCGCACACGAGAGCTTCGTACCTTGAAAGCATATCAGCGACTCGCTGATGCTGAGCGAAAGAAGTACTTTCCTGATGGACACTCAATTGCTCCTGCAATCCACTTCTATGGCCATTGGCAGCCAATTAACTCCATGATCAAAGGCCATGCCCGTCGAGGTACAAAACAACTTCAAGCCCGACAGCGCCAAAATGGTTTGGTAATTTTCATCAACGAGTTCAATACGAGTAAGATCTGTCATTGGTGCCTAAAGCCTACACAATTGCAAAAGTATCGTACGCCGGAAGGTCGAATCCGAAAAAGCAATGGAGCGGTTTGCTGTCTCAATCCTGATTGTCCCACTCTGTCCAGAGGTCGCACGACTATGGGTCGAGATGCCAACGCCTCACGAAATATCGCTTTGAAAGGCCTCTCAATGATTGTTTCTGCCGACGGAAGTCCCCTGCCACCTTTTAATTCTCAGCACGCGAGCACCTTCCAGCTCGATAATATTTTTGCTGGCCAACCAAACCCGGTTCGGCATGTGCAAGGCCCGGAAGGGCAATTACTGTAGTAAGTTACCCAGTTTGTCATGTACTTTATCGGTTCTTAAATTAAATGTAGATACCCTCTCAGTATCTACCGATGCACCAGAGATCTCACGTCAAAACAACCATGTTCGCCTCTGAACCTAACCAACGTAACTATTGCACATAACTACGAGAGAATGGCATGAACTCGCCTTCCAGACCAGATATTGTCCATGGTATCGTATACATCATACCCGTAATTCACATAGACTGTAAATTAAATGAAAGATTTCCACATCAAGAAGCGGTCAGCTAGTAAATATTTATGAAAAGCATCCCAGTTTTCAATCTGGGAACAAACTTGGCACTGTACTAGACCTTACAGTGTTGCAGCATTTTTCGGCATTTTTTTTCTCTTCAGAAGAACCGTAAGGCAAGTAAAGGAAACGAAGTGTGGAATAGGCCACTAATGAGAACTTCTTTTTTAATATGCAATCTCCAATCATTGTCCCTTAAGCTATGGGAATAAATTATCATAGAAAGATACAAGATAGATTACTGGAAACTTTGGCATATTTTTAATAGAGAGAGTGCCGATTACGGAAATAGAAGTTTATGAAGCAATCGACGGTCATGGTGATGATGTACAGAATCTTTAAAGTGAAGCACTATATCCAATGTTCGGAGATGGCGATAGATGCTTTTAACAAGAAAAGAGGCATGGGAAGTTTTTAGCCATGGAGAATGCAAGTACACATCATACTAGTTGGTGAATGAATTCGTGAAAACTGTGGATCCAAGATAACTTTTGGGATGATGCTAGTGTGCCCAAAACTGAACGAATACATGAAATGTTTGTGTTCGGATTTTGCGAAATCACAATCAGTTCGGTAAGTTGATCTATCCTCCCTAGGCTTGAGCGGTCATGCTCATCGATAACAGCTACCTTTCCATCTTCGTACCAAAATTAGATGCTTATTACAATAAAAGATTCCAACGTAATTGTAGAAAAAAGATACCAGGAAGACTCCAAGGTTTGATTTGTCAGCGTGGCATCGATCTTATTCTTTCTATTTTGCTAACTTTGATTAACTCTGCCATTCTGAAAGCGCTACCCACTTAAAAGAACCGTCCTCATTCAGTCCTTTTCTTCTCTGATTGGATGCTCCTCCATCACTCTCGCGTCACCTATTCCCATTGCATTTCTCAAGTCCAACACTTTCGGACCCTTCCAACCGCTTATAGCGTCCCCATCCGCTCCTATTTAATATCTTCATCTTAGGCCACCTTCCTTTCCTTAAACGTATTTCGTCTTCCCATCATTTTTAGTTCCCTTCCATACTGCCTTCTTCCTTTTTCCATAAAGTTATCTAAGCGTTCCTCTCTTTCCTTTTCCTTTCATAGATCTGGTCAGAGCGAGTATGCTATATGAGGAGGTGTTCATCGGCTTTTTAATAAAATCACAAAGATCGCTTTTCACCTTGGCGACATTAACTCATACCTGGTGCGACTTATACTTCCCGGAAAACCTGTACATCAATAGAATTGTTCTTTGCACGCGGTTTTCGGCCGCTTAGTTCTGAAAAGTTTCTCATATGTTCGATTTTGTGTAACCTGTAGAATAATGCCAAATCCTATCGTACGATATGCCAGGTTTGGCAACTTGGCGCCTCTGAGACATAAACCATGCAAGCACCATGCTGGTATCACACAATAAGAGCTGGCTTTGTTTTGGAAACTTTTTGCTGAAGTGGGTATAATTCGTTACATGTATAAGACTAGTGTATTGCCTTCTTTCGTCCTAGCCAAGCACTCACGTTCCAGGCTTGACTCTGATACAAAATTAATGGCAAGGTTGATTTCCAAATATTGAATAAACCGTGCTCAGCATGTTAGGCTGATAAGGTTTTACCCGAAATGTGATGCATTGTGATGGGAAATTTTCCTGATTTACCGAGTTTAAACCACTGATTGATATTGTGGAAGTGACATTTCTTGTTTATCAGTTCTATTAATGTAAGGGCTATTTATCCTTCATAGACAAGATATCCCTATAATACACGTTCAACATCCATATTCCAGCAACTATCCCCATGCTATTGTTATGACCGCCAGATCTCTATGTCTGTTGGAGTAAGGCTTTATACATAACGTGGAGACACAGTAATTTATGAGAATGCAAGGCGGATTTCATTCCTATCAATAGTAGTAAATAGCTGAAAAATATAATATTTAACAGCGCTTCTTATTCCTTCGGTCACGCAGGATGCATGTTTCCCCCGAAACGTTAATCTAGAAAATTCTTTTGTGTTCTAGTATCAACTACTCATATCCATTCATTGTTGTCCAAGGTTTTAATGACTTATAGGAGACAAAAGTGGCATATCATAGAATATCAAAGAATAGGAAGTTACGGGAAAGATAGTGATGTTTGTATGAAAAGAAGTGAGGAGTGATAAGGACGATTCTGATGCAAATAGGAGTAACTATTATGGAAAAAAAGAAACTTGTTGCTAGTATAGACAGAGCGGCTAATCATTCCTGATTGCGGGTGTCTAGTAGTGGATTGATACACATACAAATGCACGTAGCACGCTACCTCAATAATAAGTTAAGACATCCAAGAACTACGTTGAAAGTCTGATCGTATGTGGGTAAAAAAAAAAGATGTCGTGTGAATCTTCTGGTTTATTTTCAGGGCTATGTAAATAATTCTAACCTGCTTTGAACGACAAGATCCTGTTATCAAGGGGTTTCTGTGCTCTGATTCCAGGGTATACAAGTATTATGCATTGGGTATAAATTGGATGCCTTAGAAAATAGGGATCTACAACAGACAAACAAACATTTTCTTGTCATGCCGCCACTTTTGTCCTTGTCTAGGTACATGTCCTTGGCATTGGATGCTCGTGGTTTGTTAGTTACCATTTTTTAGAAAAGAGTGGTTAACTCTGTGGTAAATAGGCTGCGTCAGGGCTCTCCAAACAGAGTGGTATGTCCGCAGAGTGTTCTATTGTAATGATTAGTTGATAATAATAATGTCCGATCTTGGCGTTATGCATAAAACTGTTCTTACCTTTCTTCTTTAGAAAATTTAGTCGATCTCCTGATCTTATAGTTGTCAGATGCAGATGAAGACTAATGTTAACCACGGCTATCCAGCAGGAGAGACAGCTTCGCGTGGTCTTACGCAGGTATTCCTACGGCTTTAAGTAAGAGAAATGTAAGATGCATCGGAAATCTCCGTGTTACTGCAGAGCCTAATCTACGATCTACTCTTGTACGAAGAGATTTGTGGGGTAAACCAAAGGAGGAAAAAAGAAAACAAAAAAGCCAAGTATAGTTATACCCCGCATAGAAATACAATACTCCTTCTCATTACATCACCAATAAGCATTCTTTCGCTTTCTGTGTATTTCTACGCCAATTGATCAAACAGGAAAGTAGCCCAGATTGACTGTGGCTCGCCGCCTTCATTATCTTCCGGCCATAGTTACCCGAGCCGATAGGAGCGAGACGGTCTCCTGAACTCTCTGTTACAATATTTGCCGAAGAACTTCTTGTCTTACGGTAAAGAAACCAATGTAATGCAGCAAAGACAAATCTCCTCTGAGGGGAGGAATTTCTCCTCGGTCACTTCGCATGATGCAGATTTTCGGAAGAAAACACTGTTTTCTCTTTTAAAATTTGATCTCCTATTTGTGAATTAGGAGTGATGATAACAGCAAAGAGGACGATATTATTGACAGTCGATGGTGTATCCCAAATAGAACGGACCGGTGTGAGATGTCAATCCGATTGCTGGGGGGAAGGGAACTTCGCGCCGGGGATGGAGGTAAAAAGGGAGGTATCTTGGTAAATCTGGTTCGTGTGACCTGTCCACCCTTACCGGGAGGTTAAAACGCCTTTTCTTTCAAGCTAGGAGAACGCCGAATTTTTGGTTGAAAATAAAAACTGCATAAAGACACAAACGAGCAAAGTCAGTATTCCACTGTGTCACTATTTCCACAGAATAGGTGTCCTAAGAATAGAAAGAAATGTTCGGGTCAAAGCTGCGCTTACTCTAAGACCAAGATGGAATGCATCAAAGTTATCTATCTGCACAAAGAAATCAGTGGTTCCCAATGCATACACGGGGAGTGGACCTTCGGACCGTGCTATATAAGATAACGAGGTGGATATATAGTTTCTCAGTGATCAAACCAGTTATTTATTGTTGTTATTATTTACATGTATGTCTGCCATCTTATCTATTGTGATCGTGTTTGTCAATCCAAAAAGGAGAAATATGTGAACTAGTGGTATTTTGTTTGGTTGATCTGTTATTCGTTATGATTAACATAGTATATTGTTTATTTTCGTGCATTAGAGAGGAAACAAGGGAAATAAGAGTATGTAGTTTATAATGTCCTTGACGGGATCTCTGTCGGGTGGTATCCGCACGGGGCCGGAAGCAGCACAGCTGCTTTCCTAGGGTATACCTCATCGTCATTCAGCAATGTCCGGATGGCCGAGAGTTTTGGAGAGGTTGAAGAAGATAGAGAGGATGATGAGGAAGATGATGAGGAAGAGACGGATAAGGGAGGCTGCGCACGGTGATGATGATGATAGAGAGGAGGTAAGGTTGGTTGTTGCCTCTTCGATTCCCGTGCCAGTGGCCCGTTTTGGACATGAATGGCATGCAAAGGGCGAGGGTGGTACAAATCTGCGGAATGCTGCTGGCGCGGTCCGTCGGACCGTAACAAGGCAAATAGCACATCCTCAATGACGTTCAGCCGATCCTCAATAGCACCGATCGTACTAGTTGTGGTGGCGGTAGCTGTGCGCTGGTAATGCTGAGGGTCGAGATTATTTTTTGGTTTATGGGAATGGGAGTATTCGCAAGCTACTCTTGCTTTGGTGCAACCGGCGCAGGGGTGACTTCCGTCGCATTTGGTCTTCTTTCGCCGGCATTCTCCGCAGGCACTTACGACCTTGAGTCTTTTGCGTCGGGTCGGATCGGTGGCAACGGCACGGCTATTTTCTTTACTGGTAGTCATTGTTTGAAAGATAAAGGAAAAGAGAAAAAAAAAGGAAAGAAAGAAAAGAGTGAGTGAAAGAAGAAGGAGAGGAAAGAAAGAGAAATAAATAGAAAGGAAAACGTGATCTTTTTTTGGGGGTAAAGTTCGAATGAGTAGGGAAACGTTTGTCGCCACCTGAAGGAGATTTAGCGTGAACAGGTTACTGTTTTCTAAGGCATCAAGGAGGATATCGGATATATCGTCCGTGCCTTCAGTAAACCCCTTTCCCTTCGCGCGTCTTACACCCCTCCCCCTTCTCCTCCTAGCGCCTCACTGTTGTCTTTCGCTAGCTAATCTGTCGCTTTCTCTCTCCTACTTCCTTTCTTTCTCCTCTCTCTTTTACCACATACATCAAGCTTGCTGACTTCATTTTCCCCCGGTCTCAGTGATCACCGACGATCCGATACTATTGATTTGTCCTATAAATGACCACAATTAATAACCAAATGTTGAACTTGAAATTATTACCCGCTTCTCTATATATCTGGGAATTTAGGAAAGGAGATCAAATTTCCTCCTTGGTACTGTATCACTATCCAGAAGGAAGGTTACTTTATATTTCACCGCAAAAAAAAAAGCAGACCATGTGATCGTCAATGGGCTTAGTAAGACTCAAGAAACAATGGGATTTTTTTTGTTAACATGAAACATTCAACCTACTTTAAGTTAACTAATAAAAGGGCGAACCCCATTTTTTTTATCACGATCAAATACTTCAATACCTGTACGTCATGACCCACTTTTATTAAGTTCCGAACGATCAGTAAAATGCAACGGCATATACCATCTTGTACAACTTACCATTGCGGAGCCCATAAGTGCATTTAACCACGTTCCCCTTGCAGATTTTGTTGTGTCACTCCTGGAATAATAATAACACCACTCAACAATAGCTGCCAGAAGTATCTAGACCGGGTTTCCGGAGAGTCACAAAGAGTGTGAAATATATAGTGCCTTTTATCATCACTATCTTTCTTCCGTTGATGATAAGAAATAATCATCAATAGATGCGCCTGATTACACTGGCAACACGTTTCCTTGGCATACAGCCACATCCGTAAAAATTCCGCGGTGTAGATATACTCATCACGCCAAGGAGTTTGCTGCCTTCAACTTTCACATTACATTACATTAGAAAGAATACGATATGACATGTAGTAACTATTGAATCTGACATCAATCAAGTGCGCTCACGCCAACTTTTGACAAACCTCTAGGGTCAGTCTCAAACCATGCTTTTGCCATCGTGCCCACTTGCCAGTATGGCATCAGAAAGGCCAAGTCCCTCTGGCAAAAAGAAAAGGGGAGGTCTCAAATCATGATATAACCTGTTCCATACTTTTTTTTTCAGTGTATATTCAATCAAGTAACCGTTTTCGATCACGTTGACTTACCAATGAAGCGCGTAAGTTGAGCATTTCTCCGAATGATGATGCGCATTGCGTAATCACCTAGGGACGGAGACTGAATTTGCAGTGGCAGCTCTATGTCTTTTGATTATCACCTTACGGGAATCGATTGATGGCGCATTTTGATAGCTCCGTTGTGCTACTCACACCAAATATCCTATTTTGTCAGAAATTTATATTGCAACATATTATGCTACTCGAAGGAGTATTCTTCGAATCTTTCCACCAATGTACTCAGTAAACGCTTTGATGAGGTGAAGAATGGTTGATACACTGCTATTGTCTCAAATTCTCTATTTCTCTGCTGTTATTCAACAACAAGCAGACATATATGAGCTGTGATCAAGATGCGGAAGAGAATACATATATTTGACTTCCTTATTTTCCGAGCATACAGCTGCTGATCTAAAATAAGTGCACAGCATACTATTCCTTCCTCTGTCTTGTAGAGTAATTTTTTGAAAGCCACACGGTTTCTGCTTTCCTAACATGCATAAATTATCTTGTGATTTTCAATCGGCTTGATTCAGGAGAACTAAAACAAGAAGTGGTGCTCCCTTTCGAAAAAAGGTTCCTGTTTCTTGGGCTGATTGAATCTCATTGTCTCTAGATTTATCTTCTCGTAGAGATTATACATATTCTGAGAAAACTTAGCTAGTTTGATGCATCCATGACAAAGACTGATGTCACAGCTTTAAGTGCTAGGAATTATCTTGACTGCCTTCAAATCTCTGACGTTTCTATACAAAATCTTGGACTAGTCTTGAAAACTCAAGATCTTTCCCCATAGTTAAGCGTTTTGACTAACCAAATATACGATGTTATTCATCTGCTCTGCTTCCCATTTAGACTTCATGGACTGTCTTGACCATGATAGCGCTGAGACTTCTACATAAATAATGTTGTAATACTATTAATCGCCCATCTTCGACATAATTCTTTAGAGGTTGCTTTCCCTCAAACTCTGTGCAGACCGTTGCCACAGAAACTAACCGCTCATAAATGCAAATAATCATTGCTTCCTGCCTCTATCCGTCCCAATATGTGGTATGATTGTTGTGAATGCGCAGTATTATCTTTGAGAAGGTAGTTAAGACGATATTCAAATATATCCGATCTGCTGTGCTAATTGCAACGAACTTT
Source organism: Saksenaea oblongispora B3353 (assembly GCA_000697495.1). NCBI lineage: Eukaryota > Fungi > Mucoromycota > Mucoromycetes > Mucorales > Saksenaeaceae > Saksenaea > Saksenaea oblongispora. Next base: position 112,646 of record JNEV01000456.1, on the reverse strand, counting down.
AGACTGTTTGAGTAAATTTGTCGGCCCTCTGGGGGAGCATATTCGTGTATGTAAAATTTTGTGGTTTAGTTGATTTACTATGGACCTCATACTCAACATTTTATTCAGCAGAGTTAGTCTTTCATGGGACATTGAATTTATTTAGCACAGCGTGAAAAAAAAATCATTCTTACGCAGTGTACTCAACATTGGCTTAATTTGATTTGTTGTCTGGCAAACTTAAGTCTCCATCTCTTGTTGTTCCAAAAGTCCCAACTAGTTGCAAATGAAATCATAAGCCCTATTGGATTACCAGATCTTCTTTCTTTGTTACTGATATGTAGACATTCCAGTGTTATATAGGTTGTTTACCACAGAAAGATGATCAAACAGTATGTAAGTACTATGAAAGAGTTTATTATGTTTACTAGATGCAACTCCAGTCCATGACGAACTGGTTGCCGTTCGCTCACCTATCTGTAAGCTCAGTCAGTATCGAAGTGACTGACGGGTTCGTTGTGGCGGAAAGTTGAGGAAGATTTCCGCATGCCCGATATTAGCACTGATATCCCAGTCAGGGCAATGCAGAATGCCGATTGTGGGTCCCTGCCACGTGTGGTGTAACTTGGTTTGACTGAAGGGCATTTGGCGTTGATATATTCTAGCGAATTATTGATAAAAACTTATTTGGGATTTCCATCAATCATCCTACTTGCTTGGATGTATACATCGATGAAAACAATAGGGACTAACTTGAGAAGTGCAGTATTCATTTGTCATTGCTATAGAAAGATATTCCATATGAACTGATGCATTGTTTGTGAGGCTGTGAGCAGCGAACGTGCTATACTTTCACCGTATAATTCCATCGTCTCCAAGTGCATCTGATCGAATTGATTGCTTTTGGGTGTGAACTGTTGCATATCAACCAGAGAAAGTAAAAAATGCCAGCGCATTTACATCGGTGAATCAATGTAACAGGACATACTCGACTTGGCGTGGAGTGGCAGTTCATATGGAGACGTAGGAATCAGTTCTCCACCTGCAGTTACTGCTAATGATTTGACTTGGAGTTCTCTTTGTCCGCATTGTTGACTTAAGGATTAGCTCTTTGTCGCTTACGGCTTGGGCTTCACCAGTTCATATTTTTTAATATCGGCAAGCAGCACCTCGATTACATCAGTTTCTCTTCCGTCGTTCTGCTTGTAAACTTTGTCCCAAGCTCCCTAGTTTCAGCTTTTTTTTTTTTCTTTTTTTGCTTTCTGTCATACGTTAGCAATACACCATGTCCGCAGTAATCGAGCAATGATCTCTCATCATCTTTGGACGTGTTGAGGACTTGCCGAGGACTACCAGAAAATTGCTGACTGGGGAGAATGTTAGTGTATAGTCTGCTATGAAAGGACTCTACAGCATCGGTGGTTCGCATGTATTGCCTTTTCAACTGAAGCTTCATTTTTAAATTGAAGCTGAAGATCATGTTGCAAATCTCTGGCTGTAACCACCATCGCAGCCAACGATATGTATTCGGGTACCGTTGCACTACATCCACGCATGTCGCTATAAAAGTGCTGGCATCTGGTGCTGTTCGCATTATTTTAATTAACTGTAGATATGTCTCTAGTTCTCTTTGCGCTAGTACACTGTAATTGCTGCTAATTCGCTGCACAGATTACATCCAATGAATATAGCAGCCTTTCAAGTATCGCAGACCGTCTGTTTGATCATATAAGCCTGCATGTCCCTAGGAATCTGTTTTTTTTGAGCGATAAAAGATCCATGAGCTTCCCAATAAAATCCTCGGCGCAAGAAAAATCAAGTTCGTACGCTTTGAACAGGTTCGAAAATATTCCTTAAAGTATAATACAGAAGAACATAGCAAATCTCTTAAACGTCACATCCGTAATTACAGGAAATGCTTCTAAATTGACATACTCCTTCATACTGGGTACTGGAAAAGTGATGACCAATGACTTTGACGGTTGAACCGAAGTGAAGTAATTAGGATATTTATCCTGTATTGCAAAAAATCCACGAAATAAATCTTGCTTTCTGGGTATCTGCTGACATTTGCACGATTCGTCAATCTCGTGGGCTCTATCTGCCCTTCCAAGAATTATGTTCACATCGCGTAATGGAGTAGTAGTTCTTCCAGTTTCCGAATTGCTATCCGAAGCTGCCCCACTTGGGTTGATATCTGGATGCAATTGGACAAGCACGTCAATCGCTTCTTTCTCCTCCTGTTTCAAATGTTTGGCGAGACGTTTTCCGTGATTGTGCACACTATGATGCATTAGCATACATTGATCGTCTTTGAAATAGAAAAATGCAAATATTTCGCATGTATTATCATAGTGTAAGGAGGAGCCCCATTGATTGCATCCTTTTAAACATTGTTGTTTAGCAGCAGCATTGTCGATTGCAGGACGCAACTGTTACCCTCAAAAGCACACCCTTCAGTGCGACATGTAATATAACCCATACGCTTCTTTTTTACCATTCTGTTGCTATGTATTTACACATAGCCCAGCCAATATTGGGATCAAAGTTAGTATAGCGGTTAAGTCCTTCATTGAATCTGGCTGGTTCAATTTCCTCGTAGTCACCATTCGGGAAACGGGAGTCAAACGAAGTAACGATTATAAATTTAATCAGATTGGTGAGATAAGAGTTGTATGTTCGCTGATAGTGGCTTTTTTTGTCACACAGTGTATAAGCAGTACTCCATCCTAGACGCGTTCGCTATCGGTCCTCCACGTGGTAAGTTTCCGAGCGTATACTGGTGACGCACATGGTTAGATCTGTTATGTCTGCTTCGACACCTTGACGGGCTATGCCACGAAAACGGTAACTTCCGCCCAGACCCTAACCAGATCATCCCCTTTCTCCTCTGTTTAGACATTTCTTCAAACTATATCATAACTAGTCATCATCAAGTATGCTGTCTTCTTTCTGGTGTCAATCATACCGAGACCTCGATTGTATCCCTCCCTTCTCTATTTTCTTTTCTCCCGCATTTAATTTTCTTTTGCTGTCTTGTTCGTCAACTTCTCATTCCCTTTCCAATAGCCTTATATCTCTTCCCCTTACGAACATAGTTATGTTTTTTTGTGCATGAATAAATTTTTCGTTGCGTGGTACCTCTCTCTTCTTTTCCAATATATCATATATTCGATCGTTACCTCGGAATAAAAAGTCTTAGTGCAGCAAAGGGTCTTTCGATTTTGTGGAATCGTAATTACTAATCAAAGGAAGACAGGGCATGTTTGCACGTTTGTAAAATAGGATTTATTCCTTGGGAATGAACAACTCCTTCGATCATGCATTCACCTAAAACCTACCAGAGGCAAGTTTGAATGTTATCTGACTTACACGGTCTCTCCGCACTGACGAAAACAAATTATAATTGGAATGGCTCGGGAAACTCTACAACGGATCCACATGGCTCCACTATAAAAAGGGTCATCAGAAAAAAGCATTTCATGCTTTGTATGCAGGCGCTCCGCCACCACAAACGATATAACCCCCTTTTTTTTACTTTACTTTTTTAGCATTTTTGTATATGGGATCTATGAATAATGAGAAGAAATCGACTGCTTTCCCTTTAAACTACTTGTATAGGCCAGTTATATTGATATTTAAACGTTTGTTTTTTGTAATATACTCATGCGAACCAGTATTATTTTGGCATGTTACCCGAGGTAGACCATGGGGTGAATGTATAGACAAGAGAAAAACGGTATAGCTACGGCGGCAGACGACGATAATAGAACAAATTTAGCCAGAGCTAGTTTGTGAAATGCGTCAATTCAAACTTCCACAATGCAGAAACTAACGTTGTCCGTTAGCGTTAAGCTTAGTTCTCCGCCCACACGAAGTGAACTAGCAGGACACGACTGAATTTTTTTTTTTGAAAAAAAGTATATTCAAACAGCTTCGGCACTTTTTCTAAACGCTTTTAACTATCTTGTACCATTTGCTTGATCATGTGTGAACTAGATAGTTTAGTCTGTATAGAACTGTTCTCAAGCACTATGAGGTCCTCTTCTGTTTTAATACGACCAACTGAGGTGCTAAAGTCACCAATAGAATACCTTTTCGAAGACCGCCATTGTTTTCCTTGCACACAAAGCTAGCCAAAAGTATCTCCTTGTCACGATTCGGTAATATATGTCAACTCTCTTCCCACGCTATGCCCACACCAACTTCACGGTAATTACTTTTTGCTTATGAAGATCAAAGTACTGAACACATGTTGTTACTGTGTATGGTCGATTTGTTCGTCATTAAAGTTTGCTAAGTGGAGACAATTGTGCCATTCATATTTCCGAAGACTACAGCCAATGGTTATGTCTCATACTGTAATTTCGTGGCTTAAATACTATAGCCCCGAATAAAGACCTACATATATTTTTGGTCTCACGTATTTATACGTCCTTCAAAGTCTCTTCGAATATCTTACTAATCGTCTGACCACTATGAAAAAGATAATAACAATATTTATGATGCCAGAAATGATAGCACCATACCAATCAGTTTGGGATTGTTCCGGATGCATGATCGAACATTCAGAAGAATTTTTTTATTTTAATAGCTCGTAAATGAACGATCTTCTTCCAGAGTAAATAATTGTCATCACCGTATCTGCGTTTCCTTTTAATACGTTTTTTGCTTTTACTGTGGCAAGCAATGCAAGTCGAATTATATGTACGAAAGGGGTGCCTAACATATCATTCCGCAAAATAGGACGTGGTATTACGTGGTATTACGCGGCGATACGTGGAATTGTCCGAATCCGGGAATTACACGTATTTCTTTGTCATCTGACACCATAGCTCATTGTACTTTGAGTCTAGGTATACCCGCTAATGCCATGATTGATCCGCCCTCTCCGAAAATATCGTTTATATGGCTATACAACATAATGGCATACACAAATTCTCCCACTTGCTGTAGAGAAAGCTTAGCTTGTCCACCAATCAAATTTATAATTTATCTTCCTAGAGAGAATAATGATACTTCTTTGATGTGAAAGTTTAAATAAAAGTTATATTTAACAATTCGAACTTCTCGGACTTTTATTCCGCCTAGGACTAGAGGAGAGAACGGTCAATATGTATCGGTAATACGGCCTTTGATCTTGCTCTTTTTATTTGTCTAGCGCCAGATATTACTATAGAAATTAATTAATATTTGGCTTATGCAAACCCAAACTCCATACTTGTGCGAAAGCCTTTTTCAGTCTCTCAAGTAAATCTTATATGCGCATGGCGTCGAGTCATTTTTGGCGTTGTAGCCTTTCTGTAATGTCTGTATCTGGTCCTCGTAGTATATATTAATGTAACTCTAACACGCTTCTCTTTGCTGACAAGCCATACGGATGAGACGGAGCAGCAAAAATCCCTTCCGCAGCAAACATCGGATAAATCAGCATGAACTTTATGTGACTGACCAACCGGCTTTACTATAATTTAGCCGCAACTCTAAACCTATGAGAAAATCATATAAAAAGGGCTGTGAAATCAACTTTTGGTTAGCAGACTTCAAGAAACGAATATGGCAGTTGACTGGGAACAATTATGGGCTACCGGCAGCACTGGCTGGGATGCCGGAGAGAGCAGCCCAGCATTAGTGAAACTGATCAACGATGAATCGACCCGTCATTTGCTACCTGAAAAGGGTCTCGGATTCATTCCGGGTTGCGGCGCTGGTAACTAATCATTTTCGTATACAAGCGATATACTTATTACCGTTATTATCAAAGGCTACGACGTGAAGCTGTTGGCAACCAAAGACAGACGTATTACCGGCATGGATCTAAGTCCTACATGCATTGATATCTGTCATAAAGTAAGACAGACGAATTTCCTGTATGGTGACTAAAACCATCGCGTAAAAAAAAACAAAAGAAACATCCAAACGCTGCAGATGACAACTATGAATTTGTTTTGGGCGACTTCTACAAGTTTGATTACCCGAAAGAAGGATATAGCCTCGCCTATGACTACACGTATGCAGTTATGGGCACTCAAAAAAAAAAAAAAGGTTAACCGCAATTGTTAGGTTCTTGTGCGCATTGCAACCTGAAACACGCCCAGACTGGGCTGCACGTTACGCAGAGATTATGCAACCTGGAGGGGTACTGATAACATTAATGTATCCACTCATTCCGGTGGAAGGTAGGGAAGGACTGCCACCCTTCCCCGTTAGTGAACAATTGTAAGTGATCCACATTCGCTGTCAGGCACCTCATCCTTTTTATAGGTATCGTGACCTGTTGTTGCCGAACTTTGATTTGGTCTATATCAGTGATGCGCAGGGTCATGGGTCTCGCATCGGCAGAGAAAAGATTGCTGTGTGGAAGAGAAAATAATAAATGATTCCCTTTTTATTTTTACTGGTTTTCTGTCTTTGGGGTTTTATTCGGCTGTTCGTTAATTGCCTGATCTTCGCGTTTACGTTTGTCACTAGAAGTTCTATGAATACAGGGATGATCCAGGAACATATCTCACCTTGGCGCGGCAAATGCCACTTCAGGACTGAGAGGAAATGAAATACAATACATATCTTTCTTTGGTGCGACATTGCGCACCATGTGTAATTTGGTTTTGTCGCTGTCTACCTCTGCACCTATCGCTTGCCGCACGCGCTAGGGACAACCATAAGTTTTGAGATCTATATAAAAGGCGGTCTTACCTCGAAAATATCTTTCTTTGGATCTGTACTCTTTGTAAAGCAATGACAATGGATTGTTGGAAGCTTGGCTGATGTCGAGGCTTCGTAGAGTTGTTTTTGATCTCTGTACAAACCACGGAAAGTGTCCAAAAATTCGATGGCTGTAGCAGGCAGATTCATGACGAAATGATCAAAAGTCTTCCATTGTGGTGATAGGGCCTGTAAATCACGCACAGCTGTCCGAATAAATTCTCGACCATCTAGATTGTAGGTATGAAGATCCTTGGTGATCTATTTCCGTCATTAGCTATCTCGCAAAAATACGCTTGAAAAACTACATACCTTATTTATTTTGATATTCTCCTGCATCCATTCGTACGAAGATGGATTGAGATCATTGGCATATACGATTGATCCTTTCTTCGCTGCAGGCAAAGCAAAAGGACCCACTCCCGCAAAAACATCGCCTAGTCAAGTCATTCATATCTCTATTCTTCTTCCAGTAGCCACGTACATATATATTCTCCCGCATTGAATTGCTGCACCAAACGATCATGTTCTGTATGCAATCGGGAATTCCAGTAGACTTTGGAGAAATCAAATTTAAAGCGACATCCGCTTTCTTTCTAAAGACAAATCACATTTCAATGACACGCGTTTGTGAGACGGTTACGAACCACTTCTGCAATCATGTTCCCATCGCCAGCGAGGACCTCCATTTGAAAAAAGCGGAAGGTTGTGTCGATATTGCTGGTCTTATTAACAACACTTGTGATATTCTTGTTTTTCTACAAGCAGCCGTGTTATATCACAAGTAGTGTTTCAACAAACTTACGTCCAGGATCACTTCACCAACCAACTTCTTCCAGGGATAGTATTCCTCACGTAAATTCATGTGAGCTAGAGATAGTTTGTATCAGCATATTCCTATGATTAATGCAAGTGACTTACCGATATGACCAATTTGAGTAAATGATGATGGAATATCTGTCGCATCCTCAGGCATCACAGCGTGAAGGATTTGTTCTGCAACAACGTGAAGATGAGAAAATGAAAATCTGTGATCCATGGCATCACTCCATACCAGCAGTCCAATAATCGTAATCAAGTTCAAGATTATGCGTAACCACACCCAGTCCTTGATCATGAATAATCTTAAGCCTATCCTCAGGCAATTGCTCGAGATCTTTTTTTTTTTATGTTCAGTTAAGTTGTGCGTGGTGGACGTAAAATAGACCTTGTTTTTTCAAGTCGGGCCGCAGCAAAACCAGCTTTGTATCGTCTGATTCCGGATCCTTGACAACATTGCGTAATCTTGGTTGATTCAACAAATCGCTAAAAAAAAAAAAGATGCTGAATGAAGCGATCAATCTATTCCGACGCGTACCCTGACAGATTCTTCATAAACAATCCAACCTTCTTAGCAGGAACACGAACACCAAGTGTTTCAAATGTTGCCTTGAATGCATCGCGATTGAGGCTGGTCATGCCTCGGCAGACGGGAGGGACAAAGACACTCATGACACTGGAAAGAATAAAGATGTCCAAATTTTTTACACTTGATGGATAAGTTTGCGTCGGCTGAGAACGAATTTTCCATCCTGGCTGAACAAAAAAGACAATGGTCTCGGAGGGACAGGGTGGACACATATCTAAAGACGAAGATGTAGCTCCTATCTCATAATGCTCTTGTTCCGGCTTTAATACGTTAAATAATTTGTACTTGGAGATCTTCAGGAGAGGTATTGGTGATATTAACGACAACATTGCGTCTATCCGTATTAAATCACTTCAAGAAGAAGCATGCCAAGGTCAGGAAGACCAAAAAGCTTACTCAAACTGACGAAAATGCTTTGCGATTGAGCGTGAGATGCAATCCTACGTTATCATATGCCCATCATCAAAGTCGTCTTGCACAAGCTGATGTTAACCTCTCCATTGACCGCATGAGACATTATCTTCGAAAAGACGGCTTCATATCTTGTCAGCCTGCCAAGGTGCCTCGCTTGACAGCTGTACAGAAGCAGCATAGGTTGCAAGGGGCTAAAGCTCATGTAGACTGGACCGAAGAGCACTGGCGATTGGTGGTCTGGTCTGATGAATCGCGCTACAGGGTGATCGCCAACGATGCAGAAGCTCGAGTCATTCGTCTACCTAATGAGCGGTACCAAGAGCGACATGTATCAACAATGGAAAAGTATAGAAAGGGCTCATTGATTATCTGGAGCTGTCTTTGGGCGGGTGGATTTGGTCCCCTCGTGGTCATGGAAGGAAGAGTAGATCAAAAGGCTTACATTGATTGCCTGGAAAAGGAATTCCTTCCATGGCTAGAAAAATTAAAAGAAGATGAGAGACTTGACTCTATACTGCAAAAAGCCAGCGCTAGCTATCATATGGGAAGGGTCTCGCGATGATGGAAGCAAGACAATGGTGTGAAAGGCTTTGACTGTTGGCCTGTTCAAGCCCTGATTTAAATCCGATTGAGCATTTGTGGTGTGCTCTAGAGAAGCGTATAAAGTCTTGACGAGCACACATCACTAATCCTAAGCAGCTGGAGGCTGCTTTTAAGCAGGAATGGGATATAATTGACATTGAATTAGCAGATAATTTAGTCAAAAGTATGCAAAAGAGATGTCAAGCAGTGATAAAGGCTAAAGGGGGGGCAGCACCAAATATTAATCGATGCTTAAAATTACATATGGTTAAAGTTATATTATTCTTTCAAACAGTTATACCTATTGCATGTTTCCGGACAGCAAACGCTCTCACCGTTGGATATTCCTATTCTCGGCACTTTTAGCTTGTGTTTCATTACTGTATCTAGACAAAAACAGTAGAGTGGGCATATCTTAGAGAAGTGCCCAAGAGATTCTCAAAGATAATGTAAAAGAGAAGGCTGGAACAGATGGCTGGAACGATAACGATCTCTTACAAGAGAGTGAAATAGCCACAGTGCTAAACAGCACGAATACTCTGAGGTCCTATCTCGCTCTAACCAACGAGAAAAAAGAAGGGAGCATTGCGACGTATATGCCTTTGGAAATTGCTACAGGCCCTCAGGGTAGTGGCTTAAGGACACTCATGTAACTTCCATTAAGGCGACTACCGAATAACTTCTTAAAAAGGCTAATAGTAGATAGATGTTAATGAAACCCTTGTATCCATATCCTGATTGTCTGTGAACATGAGTGTTCATAGATTGAGTTTCTGTAAACAGAGTGTCCGTAACTTGAGTGTCTATAAACTCGAATATTCGTTTATAATCTAAGTGTTTATCCAGAACGCTTACTTTATGGACACTCAAGAATTTCGTTAGCGTTTATTTAATACCAGTACTTATTAAAAAGACTTTCAGTAGTTGCTTTAATGGAGGCTACATAGGTGTCCCTAAGCCGCCAGGCCTGGGTGTCCGTAGCAATTTCCGAAGGCATATGTCGTATTGGCAAATTGTCTCTTAAGGTTCGCCGGATATTCCGTAATTTCCCAAGAGATTTCGACCTTTAATTTCCGTGGGTGCTATTCACTCTTCGTGAGCTTATCAGGGACGTCAAAATTGCATTGGCGAACAATGATGATCTTTTCGGCGACTTTTTATTGATCTTATCTTTGACCACCGGTTTGCCGTTATGTCATCTGGACTAGCAGGGGTCTACGATCAGCAAACTCAAAACATGAAGAGCAGTACAAAAAAAAAGCTTGATTACAAACAAGAAGGACGATAAGATATTTGCTATGGATGAGATCCACACTGAATACCACCCTATACAATAAACCGACAAGTTCTTGTATTTGTGAAGATAGAAGCCTGTTATTACATCACAAAAGAACAAGGCTGTAAAATTGTTTGACGATTCTACCCATAATCTGTAGGTTGTACCAATCACACTGTGTAAAATAATAGCGCAGACAATAGGGACGTGCTATCATCCTTTTGCTCTATAAACGATAGAAAAAACCCCCCTAAAACACAACAACATCGCTTAGAATATGGAATCGTGAGGCCTCTGCTACTGGGGCAGATATACAACGTGTAACCATTTCAATTGATGAGTCGAAGGATACCAAAAAAATTTATAAGCTAAATCAGACTATTTTCTTTAGGATTAGTAAGGAATTTAATGTTTTGTCTTAGCAAGATATTCGCTATTCACTTATTGATATTGCTCGAGATTCCCTTTTGTTCGAAGCACTATCAAACCATTGTAAATATTTAACAATTTAGCGCAATATTTTTATGTGGATGCAAAAGTAACACTAATTCGCGCGAAGGTGCAGCGCAAATAATTCACAGACTGGATAACCGCTAGCGTGAATTGGTACTCATCTCTTGAGGCAGTTCAGATGCTTCTAAGAAAAAATAGTTGCATAACTAGACAGCAAGATACTGGAAATGTGCGGAGAGTATCTATATAGATAGAACCTCATACAGGTAGGAAGACAACAGACACTTATCTCACAGAGTTTACTGTACCTGAAACTCGAAGTGGTATATTACACAGATCAAGAAGCTTTGACACAGAGCCTAATTCTTTCACTACAGCAAAAATAGTGCCAACACAGAGCATTCGTTCAAAGATATACAGTGACCAGATATATGGCTATAGCTGCCATCAGACTTCGCTGATGTTTCTCATGTATATAAAAATTGTCTCTACAATTCGGTGTACGTCCGATTAGACTAGATTCGGTGCTGCAGGAAATGACAGTCCGGAGCGTTCCTTGAGGATGAACGGTGAAAGTCTTCAACAGCATGTCAACCAAAAAGGAAGTATAGTAAGTCAACCAGAGGCGTTGGGCCTATTACGGCGCAAAAGAAATCAAAGAATCAGGGTGAATACAAAAGTACTTCCAGGTAAGCAGTCTTCCAGAGGCTTTGTATGACGCTCCTCCGTGATTTTATACACCGCGGCATTTTGCTAGTTCCTCTTCTGTACAAAGTTAACGATGGTGAAAGAATGCAAGATCTGTCTATAAAAAGTGTCTAATTCTCACTTATGGTATTATTTCTAGTCTGTCACTTTACATACGGACCTTGGCGATTTGAAAATTGAAGTGTTTTGCGAATCAGTACCGAAGACCGCCGAAGTTCGTGGACGATTCATGTTATAACGATCCACTGATGATTTTCCACCTGTAGAACTTCCTTGCACTTTGTGCGAGCGGATATTATGACAACAGCTTGTTTCATAGAAACATTAAAGGATTTATGGTTCAGGTAATGGTGCCGACGTGCTAGCGTACCTCTGACACACTTTTAGACGGGTGATCCAACAGGAACTGGCAAAGGTGGTAACTCGATTTGGGGAAGAAAATTTAACGATGAGATTCGCTCGACTTTAAAGGTTAGTAAGATCGCCATCTTTTTTTTTTTTTTTGTTAACAAATGGTAGCATAATGCTCGTGGTATCGTTTCCATGGCCAATTCAGGACCAAATACGAACGGCTCCCAATTTTTTATCACCTATGCCAAGCATCCCCATCTCGACACAAAATATACAATTTTTGGAAAGTAAGGAACTTTTTTTAAATGAGAAAACTGACTGACAGGCATGCGTTTGTTAGGTTGATTGATGGCGCAGATACGACATTAGACATGATTGAAAGAGTGCCTGTTGATGAGAAAAATCGACCACTTCAGGAAGTGCGTATTAGAAATGTTACTATTCATGCCAATCCTATTGCAGACAAAAGTCTTTAATTTTATCATAAAATACACGATTCTGAAGAAATTTAAGCTGGGAGGTGGTGAATTTTTATATTACTTTCATGTTGCACTCCTTAGCCGTATCAGACACAGAGTGTTCTTATCCGCGCAATGGTAGGATATGTCACGAGAATGCACAGGTCTTTTCGGTGTTGTTCTCTTTGATTGACATCTGCTAATCACATATGCAGGATCATTCATGCCCTTTCCTAGGCTGCATGCTTTCTATCTCGAGCTGGTTTGTTTTGTGAATGCTTGACTCACAACAGAGTACATACAATGGCTTGACAACGCCATACCGTCCCTCCCCTATCTTCAACAACAAGCATCCGCTGGAGTTTCTACACTGGCGGACATACGTTCCCTGGAGGTCCCAAGTTCATGCAGGTACAAAGAAAGCTTATAGCTTAAATAATATATTAATGACAACCTATTGCTTCTTCATGAACGTAAATCTTATTTAGAGTAGCGTGAAATTTATTCAATAAACAGTACAAATGGTTACATTAATCAGGTCATGGTTCTCTATTGACATCATATTGATTTTAGTATATAGTGTAACATAGATGGTATGAAAACAAAAGCAAATAAAATTAATGATTGATAAACTATGATTTATACGCCTCAACAAGTCTTGGAAAGATTCCTGAGAAGATGTTCCAAAAGACTTCCTGGCGTGCTTCCTCGAAAATTTTTAAGGTAATGGATTGGCGTGATTCGCTGGCGTTTTCTTGACCTGTTGTTCTGTGGCTGTCACCATCCATGCGCACAACCGATGTAGTGCTTGAGGGAGATGGGGAAGCAGGAGGAATACGGTAGTCGCTGTGCTTGTTTTTTTGATCCTCCATAAAGAAATACTCCGTATCTTCCTCACGTGGCATCACGTTACACGGCGGTGAAGGTCCGGGAGAAAAGCGGGTTGCAGCGGTAAAGATGGAAGTCATGGCATTTCTCCAACTTGGCCTATGGGCATTGTACATGGCATGGCTATGACCGAGAATAGTATCGATCCGTCGGCGAGCCTTATAGGTGATATTGACCTGCAAGGGAGCGTTGTCACAGATAAAGGTTGCGTAAAAGTCAACAAAGTCTGGCAGCATGTCTGGGCCAATGGGTGTCGTTAATAGCTTGTCGATGGGATGCAATGATGTAGTGTTTTTTTGAACAGTAGAGACGAGTTTCAGATAGCGTTCATAGAAAAGGACGTTTTCAACACTAAAATCTTTGATTGCCCATTCGCGTAGAACCTTCATCATCTTGGGGTCAGCAAAGACGTGGTTCAGTGAATCGGTTGTAAGCTCTAGTTCATAGTTTTGTTGTGCCTGATGCGATGAACCGTTTGAGTCTTTCAACGGGAAGGACTTCTCGCGTGAGCGGAAGGGTTTTACGAAATTTGGTTTTTGACGCAGGTACTTGAACAGTGGAACGACAATGGACACAACATGACCGACGGAAGTCATGATCAAGATCCAGTTTGCACCGGGATACACCAAACGCATGGTTTGATTGGTGTTTGCGAGACCATGGACACGGAAAACACCGACCCAAATGACGTAGAGAATAAAGCAAGGGATACCAACGGAGACATCAATCATGATTTCGTGTTTAATGCCGTGAGCATCTTCGTTTCCACGAAGATACCAAACCAGTGTTGGGGCAACAACGACGAAGAAAAGGGCAACGTAACCCATCATCAGATAACTTCCCCAAGCAAACTGGCATTCACCGACATGGTACTTGATACTGTAATATTCAGCAATGGCACAGATCGCACTGATCACGCCAACACTAATTAAGTACAGAGCAACAGGGCGGCGTGTCTTGATAGCCTTGAAATCCTTGTTCTTGAGAAACCATTGATATTCTTTGTCTGTTTGACGTTCGACTTGTTCTTCTCCACTCATTCGTAAGAAGCGTTGTCGTAGGTCATGAACACGCATGAGATAATGCAAACGGTAACCTCTCCAGCAAAGAGCAAACATCCATGTATAAAAGCCGATGAGAGTACACCATAGTAGAATGTCACATGTAATGATGGAGAAGAAGGATTCGTAAACGAAGATGCCAGAGCTGAAAATGAGATGACCCAATGCACCGAGACATGGACCAAACAAACTTCGTTTACGTAAAGCATTTCGACGTCGTGTTCGGGCAACTTCTTCCTGAGTTTGGTCTATCGCCGCAGCTGACATGTCGATACTGGTGTGGGTGTAACGTTGAGCCGAAACGACGCAATAAACGTAGGAAACAGTTGTTCCAATAACATAGATAAAGTTGATAATGCTAAAAGCAAAGTAGACACGCAAGGCAATTATAGCAGTGTTACTGAACACGCATGTTGAATAGTCTTCTTCAACGGTTAATTGACCGAATCGTGTTAACTCGTTCGGATCAGTGCAATTAGGTAATTCGGAAAATGGATGGGCCATAATTAGATGGATTGACGTTGATAAATCTCAGTAAATCCACTTGTTTTTTTTTTCTCTTTCGTTTTCTTTCCGTTTTGCTTAAAAGAAGAGGTAAAAAGGAAAAAGGAAAAGTTCAAATAAAGAAAAAAAAGAATTAGAAGAATAAAAAAGACGTGTAATTTCCAGCGATCATTGTTCGTTTTACAAAATTGGATCCAGTGAAACATAACTGTATTTTTTTTTTAGTTCGCCGCTAATTCATTTCGACGTTCGCGGACTTTCATCATGGTTAATTCCACTTCGCTAAGGCGTACAGGAACTTGTACTTGGATATCCCAAAATAATTCCATTACAGATAATGGAATTATAAGTACTGTAGTATCAACTGATTCAAATATTTCTTCTTCTTCTTCTTCTTCTTCCCCTTCCTCCTCCTCTTCCTCGTCATCATCTGAACAATATACAACTTCAATCGCGCTGTCCTTGTTCGGCGTTTTAACAAGTTGTTCCAACTCACGCAACAACCGATCACACATTTCCACTCCGTTCATGGGTTTGTCTTCTGTCCATCGTTGTCGAATTAAAGCATCTTCTTTTGTTAAAGCTTCTATAAATTCCGCTTGTCTTCTACGTATATCTGCTGCTCTTTCTTTTCGAAGTATACGTTGATGTTCTTGAAATCGATCACCAAATAGCTGACCATGTTCCAGACGTGTGGTTCTCAGTTTGGTATATTCTGTATCCAAGTTACGAACTAATTCGTCGTAATCTTGTTGAGATACATCATTCCTTTTAATATTTACGTTAGTATAAACAACTTTTGATTTATTCGTTCGTTGCCTACTGTTTCTTCATTTTCTTCTTCTAGAGCGGAATATCAATTAAAAATTCATCAACACAGCCCTCCCCACAAACAGCTGACTTACGCTAGACACCGCTCGTGAAATTTCTGTGTGGCCGAGTTCGTTGCGGACATGTTGCTTTATGTGAATTGACATGAGTGCCACATTCATCTCATTTCTTTGCTTACTTACTAATTTCTTTTTGTACTGTCGAATGTTAGCTTGAATTGCTTCTACTTTTTTCTCGTAATTCGTTTGATCTTCCTCCGTTAGCATGGTGAATTTATTTGTTTTGCAAAGAGTGGTCCCACAACAATTGGCGAAGAGAGAATATCGGGATTTCAACACCTGAGGCGGACAATCATTTTCACCGATCTCCGTGTCACTCCCTGAAGCTCATTTTTTTTTTCTTTCCTTAGATACGATCTTAATTAAGGGTAAGATCACAGAAACAGAGTGATTGTTAGGGTGCTCGGAGTGTTTATCAACCTGACTATTCTAACGACAATTTCCTGAATGGTAACTCAATGACAATCTCAGCTTTAATCCCTTTTTACACCGACTATCCAGATCCAAATTACCATCGGTAACCTTCGGGCTGTATGTGGAATAGATAGGATCGGAAAGTTAACCAGCCCATTTCCGCGGTGATTGCACCATGAATCCGTTAACCATGTGGCTAAGAAATCTTTTTTTTTTTTTTTGAAAACAGCAAGTGGTAACGTCATATGTGTCAGTTTTCTTAAAGCAGTTAAAACCTTTGTTAAAATGCCTAACTCAAAGGGTGGGAGTAATGCTACGATAAGGAGTCAGTCATCACAAAAAGGTCACTTCCTGCTTTTGATAGCCGCAGTTGTTGGGAAGATGATCGGTTAGTTCAGGGTCAGTCAAATTAGGTTCACTCTCTAAATTTAAGCCACTTTGGATCAATCTTCCCGACGAGCTTCAGACTCAATGTAAAACAGTGTAAAAGGAAGATGTTTCGACTTGAATAAGCACAGTAATTACTCCTGAAAGCAAAAGAAGAAAACAATCCCGCTGCACGACTACGAATGACGGAAGTCGGATGGCGATCTATCAACAGATGCAAGGTCATTTCTGTACGTAACACAACCTAATGGACTAAATGCGGATTCTCGGAGAGCCGCGATCATTTGGGAAAAAAAAATCTCAGTTTCCTAGTAGGACGATTTTTTTTCATATAGTGGACCGTCGTTATAACATTATGTTCTCTATAGTGACAAAAGCAAAAAAAAAAAAATCGTCCATGAAAATGGCGATCATACTCAAAATGATCTTGGAGTATGAATATGTAACATATATTGAGAGATAGCGTCATCCTTGTGTAAGGTCATGTTTTATACCCACGCTGATTTGTCAGAATCTTTTTATACTTGACAGTGTTGACGTAGAATAGTATTTTGAATCGAAGTTACAATCTTTAGCTTATCGATAAATAAGAACTTCTGCTGCAACCAGAATATCCACAACCAAATTTACTGCAGATCTCTGTGATGGGATAACATGCATATGATTTGCCATCTCAGAACGTTCAGACGTCATGTAGTGATACATGTCATTAGGGATTATGGGAGAGTACCGTCCGATCCATGAATCGGATAATTGGTGAATGGAATCAAAAGGAAAATTCTCTTCGTGTATCATCCTATCGATCAACGTTGGACCATGTTTATCTAGCGCTTTCTTGCTGACCAGGTTCAAGCAGGAGACGAGATTAGACGCAGTTGCTCAAAATATGCGCTAATCTCAATTCAGTAATGTACCAACTTCCCTGCTGACATAGGGTCTTGCGCAACATTGAACCGAACTTACCTACATAGGAATATCGTGTTGGAAACGTCTTCACGGTTGCATTCAGACAACCACTACATTTTCATTACTTTCTTAGAGATAATTTGTGAGACGATGGTGTACTCTCAGTTCGTCTTTCATATCACCCGGAGTTCTTCCATAAGGAAAGACATGAGATAAAACGATGTCTGGCTTGATGTCCGCATATTTTCACGTAATGTTGACTGGGTACGCAAGAACTAGGCTTCCAACTTCAAATTGTTTTTTTTTTGTTCCTTTCATATTAATCCGACACTATTCATTACATCCTGTATTTTCACGCTGCGTGCCAGAGATAGGATAACTCATTCGATGCAAAAGGCTTCACAATAACGGGGTATAGTGAGTGTTTATATAGAAGAGAAAGTCAAACGTCCAGCTTCGCACGGAGTTGTCACTGGCGAGCAGGAGAGACAGCTGTCCTTGCCCATAACCATTTTTATAGCCAAAACAGGTGGTCTACGGAAATAAAAAAAGAAGTGACAAGGGGTAAACACTCAGATCCAGCAAAGCTGACTAATTTGAAGAAGACTACGCAGTTACAGAAGTACAAAACATCAGAATGTTAAATCTGAAAACACAGTAAAACGGTCTGTGGTATCAACCCAGCATAGCCAGCCTGTATAGAGAACTGACGACTAAGTGTCGATACGTCAGTACTTCGCTAAATTTCGCTTTAAAAGAATTATTCATGAGTTGTCCCACCAGTGAAAGTTATTCCCCTCCCTTCAGTTTTCAGCACATGATCGTTTTCCAGCTCGATACATTTTTGCTGGTGGGCCAATCCAGATTCGACAGTGTGAGGCCCACAAGGCCAATTACTATGAGTACTGATATCCTCAACTCAGTATACCATCCAAGACCCTTTTATACACGAAACTATGCCTGCGAAAAAAAGCATGAATTTCTTTTTATATCATCCTGTTTAAAACTGTTGTCCATTTTGTTGTCCAAACAGATGTTGCTGCTGTTGTGGATGCTGTCCAAATGGCCCATTAAATCCAGTTGACTGCGGTTGAATCACCCCCGTCATCTGTGGCGCAAATGCCATATTTCCATTGAATCCTGTTGCCTGTGGCACTTGTACGCCAGTCATTTGTGGTTGCTGGAATTGTTGTTGTTGTTTTTGCTCTTGCATTAATTCTAATAAAGATTTCGGCTTGTTTGCAGGGGATGCACTAGAGTGTACTGGCGCACTGGATGGGCCAAACGGATTACGACTTGGCTGTTGACCAAAAGGCTAAAAAAAATCATGCACTTCAGAAACCTTTTCTTCCTAATGATGTCATACCTGAGAGAAAGAAGACGAACCAGTACCAAGGTTCAGTAAGTCAGCTGTTGCATTGCCGCCAGTCTGGCTAGCCGTTTGTGCTTGAAGCGAATTTGCGAATCCAGAACCACTAAACATTAACACATTTCAGCTAGGTATGTTACAAATGGTACTTACACCGGGATTCGAAGATTGCCTGTATTACCGAATGTGTCCATGCCATCTCTGTGAAACAATGCTATTGTTCAATCATGCATGTCACAAACAGGACCTTACTCTTTGTTTGCTAGTAGAGAGTTTAACTTAGAAAATCGTGAATCGACTGATTGTGGTGAATTTTGACCCAGCACTCCCGTATGCTTTATGTCAACCGAGATGAGATGCATGTTTTTTAAGCATTCCATTTACCTGTGTGGAAATCGGAGATGAGAAATGTGATCGGTTCGCAAGCGCAGATGTTGATTGTTGCTGTCCGAAAGCCATCGAGCTGAACGCATCTGAAGACTGTGGTTGTGTTTGCTGGAATCCAAAAGGATTATTATTTCCGGTTGCGGTGCTTGTTTGAAATGCAAAGGCTCCAGTAGATTGAGGTTGTTGTGGTTGGGCAAATCCTGTCATCGTGCTCGTCTGGAAAGGTGCCATCCCCGTGTACTGGGTCTGAACCGGGACGCCTGTCATTTGTGCTTGAAGCGCTTGAGAAAATCCGCCATACTGCTGTTGTTGTTGTTGATATGGGTTGTTTTGCTGGTAGGGATTAGTACTATAGACAGAATTTTGTCTTTGTGGATGGGCGGAGATGGGATCAGAAAATGAGAAACCGGTCATTCCAGTGTTTTGAGGCCATTGCAGTTGTTGCTGAGCATATGGATTTGCATTTGGATCAAAAGCTTGATTTGCAGGAAAGGGATTAAAGCTACCATGGCCATCGTCAACGTCGGTATCATCATCATCGTTTTGCTTACCTTGCTGTTCCACCAAAAAGATTCTGCGAATTGTCACGTTCTAATTTTTCTCGTTGTCTTTGCTCTCTTTCCTTTGCTTCTTGCTCACTGAGTTGAATTGCCTTGGCCAGATCCTCGTCACTAATCGCATGAATGCATGAAAATCCCGCCTCTGAATCCAAATTTTATACCCTTGTTCCCGGTTCTTCGCCTCCTCTTCCGCCATACGTTTGCTTTCTTGTAATGCTCGTCGAAGATCACGATCTTCATCTATATGACCCGGACGAGTGTATGAACCTTCATCTCTCGCTACCATGGAATCATTCATGTAATCAGTAACACCGGTCATACGATCTCTCATATGCTGTCGTTGTTGTCGTTCGTCTCGTAATCGAGATTCATCCATGAGCAAATTTGTAATATCTTTCGCTTTCTGTCGGACTATAGAAACTCGTCAAAAAAAAAAAAAACTACGAGAGCCTTTATTGAATTACCATTGGCGCCCACGTCTCTTCCATTCTCATCCACATGCTGAAATTCTTTCAATGTCTTGACAACGTAAATATTTTCTTTGGCATAGAGTACCACATTATCTGACCCCACATGGAGACAATAATCGAGCAATAATAACGCCTGATACATCTTTTGGTCACAGGTGATCTACGTTTTCAAGCCAGACATACCTTAAACACATGACGCCAATTTTTCCCCTTATCATTCAGACGTCGATCAATCATATCCATAATTTCGACAAAATCATGCCTGAAGGTCGTGTCAATCACAGGTTGAAGAATACACCGAGTTAAAATCCAGGCTTTCTGTTTTCCAAAACAAAACTATCCTTCCAAAGTATATAACAATCAGGATCAACTTACGAATTAAAGGTCAACTGAGCAATCTCATTCATGAGCGTACCGCTGGGACCCCATGCATCGTTGGAAGTGGCCTCACGGACTTTAATCTGTACATCGGAGAAACCTTTTGCATAGTTTTTACTTCAAAACCAAGAAAAAATAAAAGCATTTAGCTCTTTAGCTGTGATCTTAAAGTATCGCAAGTTATCCTAGTGGAAATCAGCTTACATGCTGCGAACTACACCTTTGCCTGCCATTGTGTAAAGGAGAAGAAAAGGATATTTCAAAACCAGCAAGCACAGAGTAATCGAGACATATACACTTCCCAGAAAGTAAATTCGTCTATGGCGGAAAGTAAATTCAGCCAATAGCGAGAAATAAATTCGCCCTGGTGGAAAGTGAACTCATTTTATGGCAAGAACAAA
Source organism: Saksenaea oblongispora B3353 (assembly GCA_000697495.1). Taxonomy (NCBI): domain Eukaryota; kingdom Fungi; phylum Mucoromycota; class Mucoromycetes; order Mucorales; family Saksenaeaceae; genus Saksenaea; species Saksenaea oblongispora. The sequence continues at coordinate 91,697 of JNEV01000456.1, read as the reverse complement.
AATCATGTATGAAATGTAAATTCGTTTTCGCTTACAAATCGGATGTCCTGTTGGCAAGGATATTGTGTTGTAGTACAAGTCTTTGCATCCTTTGATATAAAAAGGGCACACCAATTGCACATTTTCCCTTCTATTTCTTTTCCATAATTACATCAGAAACCACTTGATAATGAATGTTCAATTCTTGTATGAAAATGGGAAAAGTCCTGTCGTCAACGAGTATGGCAGCCCTGAACAAATGGATTATATTGTTGATGAGGAGCAGTTTCGTCTTAAAACATTGAGTTCTTGTACACACTATTTAGCTCAGCTGCCTTTGGAGAGCGAGAAAACGATAGAGGCAATGCAGGTGGAAAAGGAGGTAAAATCTGATACTGATGTTGTTATGGTGGAAACATCAGTGAAGCGGAATTATACACGCTATTCTTACCAAGACAAGGTGATGTTCTTCAAGCTGTTATTTGAGAAGTGTCTGAATGCGGCTGCTGCTGCTGCAAGGCGTCTTAGGATTCACATTCGTACAGCGCAAAAACGGGCTGAACAGTACGAGAGGGATCCTGATAGTACCTCTGAGAACCGGAGAAAGACTGGTCGTCCACGCATTCTCAATGAGGAGCATAAAAAGGTTATTCTCGAGCGCATTGATACACACCTTTCAGTCGTTTTGGACGACGTGATGAAGTACTATAGACAAGTATTCACAGAATTAAAAGTATCCAAAAGTACGTTATTCGATTTTGTAAAAAAAAAAAAAAAAAAGCATTGTAACTTGTCTCTCAAAAAAAGTTCCATGGACCGGAACAGTGAGGAAAAGATTCAAGACCGTCTGGATTGGATTCATAAATGGGAAGAAACAGCATGGATTTTGCGACTACCTGCGTTTTTCTTGATGGATCTACGTTTCATATTATTTTGAAATGTAGTATGGCATGGTCAGAGAAGGGTTCCCAGCAGTGAGCACAGTTCCCTAAATACGAGCAAAACAACCACCATTTTAGGCACGATTTCTGCCATTCAAAGTTCTTAAGATGGTTGAGATAATTTCCCGTAGTGAAGACATCACCTCTCAACCTGGACAATCATAATCGGTTCAGACGTTCTCAACGTCATATACAAAAGTTAACGATAATTGAATTCCTGATGCTGAATAACAATAGCTAGTCGCCCAATGCAAACATATATTAACAGTAGAAAGGACCAGAATCGTACCATTGTCCAATGCGTGTACATTTACAAATTTTGCATTATAAAGAGTCATTATGCTATGATTTGATCTATCTATGTAGTGAAAATGAAATCGAATTCAGAAATCTATCCCTGTTCCCAGGGGGGAGGGCAGTTTCTCCTCGTACCGGATACAAGGAGATATTATCGTCGATGCTGTGTTATTTCTATTTGTTGTTGTTTTGGCACTAGTTCTTTGAATCAAGCGAACTTTTTAGCTGTCCGCAAGCGGCAAGAATATCTAAAATGGGCAAATTAGCGTATTTTCGTTCAATCAAAAACTTACCCTGTCCACGAGGTCTTCGTACTGTACAATGAACACCACCGGCAATTACAGTTTTGGCAAATTTTTCAACTTGTTCTGGCGTAGACGTACGATAAGAGGTACCTGGCCAAGGATTGAAGGGTCTAGATTCCAATAAATACACCGAACTGTTAAGAGACATTAACTCACATGAGATTAACGTGAGAGGGAAGCTGCTTCAATAGTCGGACCAACTCGCGAGCTTCAGCTATTGAATCGTTTACACGATCCAACATCACATATCTATCACAGTTATTTTAAATCTGCAAGATATATAGCAATAGACATACTCAAAGGTAATCCGTTTTCCGCTGCTTCCCATCGCTTGTGCGTATGTTTTACATGCATCCAACAATAATGGCAGAGGGAAAGTTTTGTTCAGAGGTACCAGCTTGTCACGCAAATCGTTATTTGTGGCATGCAACGAGATAGCCAAAGATACACCGAGATCAGATGCAATCCTGGGGATAAGTGGAACTACACCAGATGTAGAGATGGTGATTTTTGATTTAGGCCAGTTTAAACCATTAGTATCTGTAAGGATCTTGACAGCTTTACTGACATGTCTATATAGAGAAAGGAAGTTAAACATGATTTCGCCCATGTATCATAACATTCAGACCTCCAGTTGTAAAGTGGTTCGCCCTGACCCATAAACACCATATTTGACACAACACGCTTTTTATCTGTTTGAAGCGGAAAGTCGCCTGCACCATGGGCAGATATCATGTACTGACCCACCACTAGGCAAAGATTAGCAAAGCCTATCATAAGATATTATTTTATACCCTCTCCAGCAGTTAAACTACGCATAAGCTTCTGAGTTCCTGTATGGCAGAAACTGCATCGAAGTGAACATCCTATCTGAGATGAAACGCATAATGTAGCCCTGCGGCTTTCAGGAATCAAGACGGTTTCCACCACTGCACCAGGCTCCTGTTTCGTATTGAATCCTATCAAGTACTTCCGTGTATCGTCTTTTGCAGTTTTGTCTAGCTGGGTACAATTATCATTTAATTGATATAATTTTCATTCTTTTATTCCTCACCTTTATTTCGCCATAGTTTATCTGATACATCTTTTCAAGTTGAGACCGTACAGACTTGGATAGCGTTGACATGTCATCAAAAGATGTGTGGCCTATATACAATTATTAGGACCAGGATTATCCATAACTTCTGTATAACCTTGAAGGTACATATGCTTCCAAAGCTGTAATGCAGTGTATTTCTTGGCGTCCTTGATATTGGTGAGCAGTTCCTGCTGCAAATCCTCAAGCGACAGACCGATCAGATTCTTTCTCCGAGGCATGTGCTCCTGAGGAGCTGCAAATTCTCTAATTCCTTGTGTTGCTACTGAGTAACTTCGGTGAACATCCCTTCTCACGCCTGCAAAGGCATGCCAGCAATGTCGAAGCATGATCGTAAGTCGAACAGTCAGTTGCCGGAACGGAGTCCGAGGATGTGGTTTAGGCCCTCCCAAGCCACGCTTTAATTTTCAGATCCAAATTTTTTCTATCTACCTATCTCTATCACCTTTCGGTCGTGCGTAAGTGCCTTTCTTCACCGTCAAAAGGGTGGGAAATACAATAAATGACATGTATAAAGAAATCCATGTGATGATACTTCGTTGTTGCGAGAAAGTGGGAAAGCAATCAGGGTATCATAGGAATAGAGCGGCCTGCACAAAGCCCCATTGAGCACTTATGATCTGATCTGGAAAAGCATAGTGAAGAATAGAGGAGCCACTTAAGCAATGCTAAACAGTTGTTGGTTCTTCTTCACAAAGAATGGCAGAAAATAACGTTCAACGAATTGGAGACCCTCGTGCAGAAGATGCCTCGAAAAATTGAAGCCGTCATTAAAGCCAAAAGGGACATACAAGCTATCACATACTCATAATAAATCATAAATATATTCTTAGACGTATTTCCTATCTATCTTCTTGTTGTTTATAGCTTCTTTGCAATTTTGCATGAGCTAGTGAAGATCAAACTTTTGAAGATTTTTTATTATGAAGTTAAAAAATTAAAATTTGACTGGTGACTTTTTCAAGGGGAGTGTATTTTGTACACACTTATCTGACATCAATGGTGAATAATGCCTAAAATCGCCAAATGTGCGAAATAACCGCATGTTGTGAGACTTGTAAATACTATATTATATACTGGCTGTTTTTATCTTAGCAGATTTTGTAGTGCAACTAGGAACGTTAAGAATTCATTGCCTTTGTAGACTTTGCTTCACAAGTATATTTGTGCTTAGATACAAGGCAACTTTACTTTAGGTATATGTACTGCTTTGCTGCTATAACTACGGGAAATTAAGGAATAAGTTGTTCATTGCAGATGCCTCGACAAGCAGATTGGCCTTCAAGCCTTTGGAGGCCTGGTCCAAACTATGATCAAATTCACCTTCCGATGACCAACTTTGTATCCATAGATTTATGTAGCCTCTAGAGCATCATTGAATGCTGCTAGATCAAGGATAAGTACCATTGGAAAAAAGCCTGGTCATTGTTCACTCACATGTCGATCTTTCGTAAAAACTAGATAAAGCTACGAAATGCGTTTTTAAGCGAGGTCGAATACGAATGCTCCAACTAATTCAATGCTTGGTGTGTTTGTGCAGATATACAAGCCGAGAAAGCAATATTCACACGTTTTACCTATCTCAGTGTTGCTGATGAAACTGGTAGAACTATATATAGCGTATAGCTAGCAGAAAGTTGAATGATGCCTGCATGACTTACCGGAATTGAACCGGGATTCAAAACTTAGCAAAATTTCCAGTATCAAGATAAACAGATAACTAAATTGCATTATAGTAATATTCGGTAATTGTTACAGCATTCTTCAAATGGTAGACCTGCAATGTACTGTATAAAATCCAGAACAATCAATGTCATGTACTTTAGGGAAAAATGAACCGCCTCACATGAGCATTAATAAAATAAAATACATTACTGCAAATAAGGGAGGTACAAAAGAGAAAAAGAAATGGAGATAAGCATGTTCCTTGGCGTTCTAGAAAATATCAATTATGCCGAGGTCAAATGTAACCTGATATTGATATGATTTGCATTTTGGGAAACGAAATGTGCATACGGAAACTTGACATTTCGATAAGCACATGACAAAACATATCTTATGCGCCTTCTATTTTTTGTTTAGATGAATATGAATAAAGCACATAATATGTATCAGAACAATAGGAGTAAAAATGCACGTCATAATAATAATAAACTCTAGTAAAAGGATGAAACTATCCATAGATGTATCTTTAACCTATAATGAAATAGTAAACTAGTATTCATATATATCCTATAATACACCGCAACTCTTCTTTGTATTAACTTGTGCTCTTTTTGAATTATTCGGTGATATTCACATCTATGCTGCCAACACCTCCTCGACATCGTTATTCTATGCACGTTTCGCACTGAAGAAACACGCAGAGAAGCAACGACGGAGTACTTGCATTCTAAACTTCCCATTCAAAATATATTCCTTTAGTTGTACATATATCATACAATAGCTGTCGTGTGTACATGTTCCGTAACGCTAGAGTGGCATGTCGTTAAATTATGATTGCAGCCATTCAAGTAAATTTCCTGATTCGAATTTTGAAGTGTTGGATTTTCACCCCAAAATAGGATGGCTGACCAGCTATCCTGCATGTTGATAATATACCGAGTCATGTGGATTATGATTTTGGTGATTGCAGTATCGTACTGCACGTATTCAATATAACCAGGCGATCGCATTAAGATCTGTCGCACTTTAGAAAAGTTTATTTCTAGTTAAAATGGTACGAGTAGCAAAAGTAAATGAAGTACATACATGAGGGGAATAACTGTACTCAAATTAGCGATCATCCTGTTACACTAGGACCCTGATTAACAATCCCTTTGTTTGCATATGTCTGCGCAGTTGCTTATTTTGATAGAAGAACATGAGCGATTTGAATACAAAGACGGTTAGCTTCTTTATCAAAAATGCATAGAGAACACAGACAAAAGCGAGTTTATGAAAAGAAGGATGTTATTCAAAACATTTCATACACGCAAACATGAAAGTCAATAGAGAAAAAAGAGGAGAGAGGAGTTCATGTCACAAAAAAATAGAGAGAATACATATAAAGAAAGTAAGAGAAAAAAGATTTGATAATGGTTGCGAGCGAAACGGAGAGACAGAGAGACAGAGAGAGATTGAGAGAGAGAGAGTGAGTGAGTAAAAAAAAAAAAAAAGTAATAATAAAGAGAGATAAAGAAAGATAGACAGAGAGACAGAGAGAGATAGAAAGAGAGAGAGAGAAAACGAAATAGAGAAAACAAAAAGAGTAATAAAAATAAAGAAGCGTTGTGTGTAACTAAATGTTCTTGCAATGGTCTTTACTATGATTTGTATGCCTTAAGGATTATACGCTGTAATTTTGCACAAAATTCGCAAACTGTTGCTGCGGATGCTCTGAGGTAGTACCAGACGCGCCATTACTTTTTGGCTGTTTTTCTTTATGTCCTGCAGAGGCTGTGCTATGACGATGGATGCGTATATGTTGGTTCAGATTATCAGATCTCGAGAACCGTTTACTGCAGCTCTGATAGGGACATTCAAATGCTACAAATTTGGTGTGAGCAGATCATGACATAAATGGGCGGAACTTACGTTTTTCCAATGTATGGATTGATCGGATATGTCGTTTCAGATGCTCTGATCGTTTGAATACTTTACCACATCCATCGGCTTTACAGGTAAACATGCGGGCACCGTTACCGGGAACATTGGATACTCGTCGACCTCGCGATCGTGCTGATTTTGTCTTTTCTGTCTTGGATTCTGCTGGCAGCGACCGGCGGCGAAGATCAGTCATTCCATTATGGGAAGACATGGCAAACACCGGTGGAAAGCATAGGTCGGTCATGATTCCATGGCAGTCTTCTTTCCCCAGGCCCGCATTCATGCCTGGTGACAATGGCATCAAGGGTGACACAGGGGTCACCGGACGAGATGTACACAAGTTGGCAAAACTTTGTATCATTGTCGTGGCTGGGCTAGCCGTAGCGCGTGTCTCACCCTGTTGCGCCGCGTCAAACATAGTGGTTGTCGGGTGACTGAAGCTATGATGGCGCTGCACTGATTCGTAGTATGAGTTGAGGTGTTGCGCGGAAGGGGCTGCAATGGAGTGACGATGCTGCTGCAAATGTTGCAGATCTACAGTTGAGGGTGAAGGTGCCATGCTGAACGGGTGCAGGGATGAAAGCATACTAGCTGTTGTTGGAGGCGGGAGCAGACCACTGGAAGTTGCCGCTTCGGGGGAGCTGGACTGGAGATTCATAAAAAAGGACGGCTGACCAACACCACCAACAGCTGCAGCAACAGCCGCTGAGGAGGGGTCCATAAAAGAAGACATCGGATCGGGCTGACGAGCGTTTGGTTCGTTAGCAGCAGTTGGGTGTTGGTAGTCATCGCTACTGTCGTTCGAGGGAGATGACGAGGAAATAGGGAGATAACAGGGTTCAGTGCTGTCGTAATCCGGCGCATTGGAGCCTGAGAGCAAATCGGCGTAACGAAAACGGTTTTGTTGCTCCTTTTGCTTCAGATAAGGTGTGGAGTTATAGTCGCAGGAGGATGAGGCGGTGGAAGAGGAGGAAGCTGAATGGAAGGCGCGCGGTGAGGAGCGGTGACTGAGGGAATTAGGATCGACAAATCTCAAGACGCTACTTTGAGAATCGTAGGCAAGAGAATCCGAAAAGGATTGGACACAGGGCGATGACATAGTCAAATAAGGGAATGGAAAGGTAAAGGTTAGAAAACAAAAAGAGTGAATAGATTGAACAAAGTGAGTCAAGGAATACCGTTGTATTTAAGGGAGTTGTATCTTGTTGAACTGTCAAGAAAAGTTAGATGATTGGTTCAATGTGATGGTATCGGCTTAACTGGTTCTCTGAATCCGGGATAGGGAGCATCGTCCAATTTAGAATGAAAAGTTTTATGCGACCAAAATGGGATTTTGGAATCGAGCCCCCATGTCAATTAAGGAATCGTCTTCGTCAGTGGCAAGCAAAAAGACAGAACATGATGAAAAGCACGAGGTCGGACTGATGAAGGAGACATGAACAAAATGGAAACCATCATTGTTGCGCACCGTCGTCACCCCTTCCCACTTTTCGCACGACATCAAAAGCTTCCCCCTCCCCCAACACGTTCTTTTTTTAATCCCCTTGCAATGATCGTCTTCCATCGTCAAAAATCGCAGTAGCAACTAAACCCGTGCAGATTTATCTAGTACCTTTCTCTAGTTGGCTGCAGGTTAATACAGTAATGATGATCCATCAGTTATACATAGCATTGACCTGTCATAAAAATTTATATTCCAATACAAATAATCATTAAATAAACATCTAAAGTACGTCTTGATTTGATATTGTAAATCCTCGAATCATTGGGTTTGAAAGACACACTCGTGCGATTTCAACGAGCCCTTGACCAGTCCCCTTGGAAATTTTATTGACAGATAGTGAATGAATTGACGTGCCAGGCAAAAGGAATAAACAACAGTGGAGGTGAAATGGCATACGCTGTGCCCTTGAAGGTTCAAAAGTTAATCTTACGAAAAAGTTATAGGAGTGTTAAAGGGCAATTGATGTTGTCTTCGTCCTCTGGATTGACAAATTCTGCGTGAACTCATTTCAATACACGCACTTTGAAATTTTCTATTAACATGCTTACTCTGTTCATCTTTTCTACGACTATAAACATCGTTTAACGTATCATAGAACAATAATAAAAAAAAGTACTGCCGTGCGCACGTGCCACATTGAATAACAGAAGGAGAACCTTATAAACCCCCGTTTTGGAAGATTAAATAGCTGAACGTGGATTAAATCGAAGTATCACTGCTTCTTACCAACATTACACAGATTGGATACCCCTCGAGCTTTAATTATTCAAAGAGTCAATTTATTGACCTTAAAAGCTTGTCAAATAGCATAATGGAAAATGCGAACAGCTATCGCACTCTTCCTATTCTGGAAATGCTCTTATTCTTTTTTGTCTAACCTCTACCCAAAGCTTCTAGATTCCTCTCAGTATACATATTTGTCGAGCTAAAAGGTGTCTATGGAAATTGGCAGCAAAGAAGCATATTTATGCAGGGTGACAAATAACGTATGTTAACGTTATTTTATCTCTATGATTTATACATGCCCGAAACTGTTGCTAAGGGGAACTTGCGAAGCAGATGTAAAAAGGTCTCTGGGTAACTGCCACGCAAGGAAAATGCTCCACTCATAGTGATTCTTCTTTTATCTATCAGAGACTGCTGCAGCCTACTGGCAAACTATGTCGAGATACTGGCAATGAATACATTAAATCTTAAAAATCTACTGATTCAATAGTGGAAGACAATTCACAGTATTGACTGTTTATAGTAGACATATGCAATATATTATTGTCAATATGTCAGAAATTGCAGATCTAGATTGCTATCTACTGCTGCCCAACATAGCTGACATGGCATGTGCAGCATCCTAAATTCTTGCAACGGATAAGACCGTGTTTGGTAACTACAGTAATTGTTTGCTAAAGAAACACGTTTAGGAGATGAAAAATTTACTCTTCTAACAAGATGATTCCTTAATCAAACGCACTAACTTGAAAAATGTTACAAGCAATTCCTGAAAAGTATTCTATCAGTGGGACTGGTAGTTGGGATACAGCAGTTCTAATGTTAGTTTATTTTGCTGGTTTGTTAGGATTAAAGTCCTACAACAAGAAACAGAAGGTCCAGCAGATATGGAATAAGTTCAACTCCAGTGCAGTTCGCCACCACTTCCTAAAGCCATTATGATCATAGATATGCTGAATAATAGCAGGTATATCAACTCTCAATGCCAATGCCTCTGGAACATCACATAAAGATCATGTCTGTGGATAGAAAACCTCTCCAACCGCAACTCCAAGCACACGGTACTTACGAACCCTATCGACCAATTATGGATCAGAGCGTACATGGTCGCAGAAGAGTAACTACTATAGTGAATACGGTAGATTTCTGTTTATTGTTAGGTATTTATTTCTTCCAATACTTGTTTAGTATCTACATTGTCGGCTATTCTTCCATTTTGTCGTTTCCGTTAAGATGCGGGGGCAATGCTGGTACCGGTGGTGGGTTGGAGCGTTTCTCCTCCTCTTCTTCCTCCTCTTCTTCTAGATCGTCTTTGTGGCGTAAGACGTTGCCCATGTTATAATGCATTGCTCGTTTCTTTGCAAATTCCTCATGATTTTTGTTTTCTACAGCAATTAGATATGAAAGCAAATTAATATATATGATTCTTACTTTCTTCGTCGTCTTCATTATCCGATTCCCAGTCATCATCGCTCAAGTAAACTCTTCTTCTTCGTCCACTTGACGTACTAGATCGATCTGACTCGTTACCAGCATCCAAAGAGAAGTCTTCGGGCTCCTCATGGGCCGTTTTGTTGAATGGTGCATCAGCTATCACTTGAGGTTCAGACCAACCGATCCTTCATCCTTCTCTCTCTCGCGCTCATACACACACGCCAGGTTCAAAGGTGTTACCTGGCATATTCAATACTTCATCAGTTTCAGGATTATATCGAATATAAGGTGTTGGTGGTTCATCCACTTTCATTGTAGAATCTTTCTGAGACTCAGTCAGCTGCAGATTCGCTTCATCCCATTTCAAACTGGGACCGTGATGTTAGCCAAGCAGTTCAAGGCAATGACCAGTATTTACTGTGATTCGGGGTTCTCACGGTTGAACTGATGAGGCTTCTTCAAGATGCCTTTGATGGGTTTTGATGTCGAATTGGGTTGGTTATTCATCATTTTAAGACACAAGAGCGTTTACCTCGGTTGCCCAGGAGAAAGGCCTGCTTTGAGTGGGACTGCTTTCACATTATCATGCTGCTGCATTGTTGCAGATCCAGTATGTTTTCCCGTTCAGGCTGCAAACGTGTAGCTACAAACGATAATGCTATTTTATGACTTTTGAATCTGGAATTATATTTTCTCTTGATCTATATTCTTTCGCTTGGTAAGTAGACCAGCGTTTTAAACGACACTGCATAATCTTTTGAACAGTAAGAGGTGGGGGGCTTGACTTGAAAGTGATCTGAAACACCACGATCTTTGTTTTCTCCGATTTCTATAGAATGCCGATTCGTGCACTGCGCTGATACCCACTATGACGGGTGTTCGATCGTAATGCTTACTTACAGCGCTCGAGTCGATGTGGGAGACTGAAACAGAAAACGTGCATTTGAAACTCCTATTATCATTGTTCACTCGTGTTTCCCTAGTCATCTGCAGCTGCGACGTTCTACTTACCTCGCTTTCTCAAGGAATGTCAGTTGATTAAGCACATATTATATCCTCCATATTCTTCATAGATTGCAAGAGCTGTACAATTTCGGATAGTGGATCTAGAACTGTTTCTCTCATCACGCTTGAAGAGCATAGATCTTTGAGTGGAGCTAACAAAGAAGTCCGTAGTTGACAGATGGTCAGCAAACGTTCCAAAATAAATGTATCATTCCTTCCAACAAAATGTCCAAAAAACCAGTCGCAATGTGATCGGGAAGAAGCAATAAATAACGTTCAAATATATATGGCCAGTCGTTATTGCACTATTTACCAAAAAGTAAAGCAAAGTAAAACGGCGATACGGCAATAAAGTGAAAATGCTAGCAATATCCTTGAGAGAGTATTTGAATGCACGTAAATATCTTGAACTAATGATAACATGATAACCAAGTTCAATCACATTGTGGAAGACATGACATAATGATGGGGAACCTGTCCTCTTTATGATTAAGAGGATTAGTGCGAAGTAAATGCTCTTAATTTATTACACTAGTTTACATTGTTTATTGAATAAATTTTTACGCTAGTCTAAAGACATCAGTGATTGCCCGCAAACAAATAGGAAAACGACAGTAAATCTTTGCTAAAATTTGGCCCCTTTCACTGCTATGTGGTTTCACTAAAGATGACATGACAGGCTTAATTGTTCTTCCTGAAATGCTGCGAAAAGTAAACATTTCTCATCAACTTTGACAGATTTTGGGAACATTGACCGTGCATGTTAAGACGAAGCCTACATCGACAATACAGTCAGTTTCAACTAAGGAAACATTCGACATCACTAAGAAAAACCTTAACTGTATCAATAAATCTAATTGCGTTATATGACTGACTCGGAAAGGTAGTGGCTAAAAACATTTATACGATCACGCACGACTACAGCTGCTGTAAGTGACAAAAGCCTGTGGCGTTTTACGGTGTTAGTATATGGCAAACCGAAGCATAATCTATTCAATCAGTATACTAACAAATAATTGCTATTTTTTTTTCCAATTTTTCTCATACATTCATCCTCCCGATTCATCAGTATGTTGTTCTTGATCATTGTTATGACACTGTCTTAATTTGGATGGATAACCTATGAAAGGAATTGCCTTCGGACACCCATGACGTATTCACAGGTGTAAAAAGTATAACTTTTCGTAGCTTTACCTGCTCGTAGATATTACATATGGCTGCGGAAGGTATTATCAGAGTCTTCAACAGATGACAACTGCTTACCCGTTTAAAACAGCAGTCATTACAGGAGGAATACAGAAGAACAACACCTTCCTTGCCCTCATGCTTGCACACTTGATTATAAACAACACATTAATTTGTATCGTCTTCTTACAAAGGGCGGATATTTATTTCTGAGGGGACGGTGGGATAATGGGAGGTGAGAAGAAAGAAAGAAATTGCGCGAAATGCCTACTTTTGTTAGCAAAAAAAAAAAAGCCAGGACATAAACATTTTGAGACAGAATAACAATACCAGCAGATTATAAAGCCCTAATTATGTTGAATGCTCACGCATAGCTTATGTAATGTACTTACTTAAAGACAGTAGGAAAGTAGTGCATATAGAATTATAAGCAAGATAAAGAAAAGATAGATAAGTAAGCCATAGGTCTTTGGGGACAAACTATGGCTGTTTGCACTTTGCATTTTACTTCTTCGCAGTTTAGTTCACACAATCAAAATATATGCAGGTGAGCATAGAGTTAAGGATAAATGTAGAACGCAGCGATCTCGAAAAGTTTTCTGGGTGTCCAGGAGGATTGCTTCCTTAGGTGTCCAAAGTAGATTACCTATGAAATTTGTTTAAACCGTCTCAATTTGAAGTGTGTAAACATCCATTTTTGTACTTGAATCCTATACCTTCTACGAATGGAGACCATTGTGCTTGCTCTTGGCCACCAAACAGTGGCTTTTTCTATTAAGCATTCTGTCAATGCGGATATAACGCTAGCTGGTTCTACACGATGGCCGTATGGAAATGTACTATCGGTGCTTGGATTCATCGCCAAATCTTGCGCTGCATCGCGAATAGTATCGAAACATATACTGGAGATGGCGCCTGAAACTACACCAGCTGAAGAGAATGTTATTGCTTTATTGACAAAAACACTTAAAGGACAGGAGCAAGGCCAACGTTATTTTGCTATTATACAGATCACAGATTCATTGATCGGAAGCTTAGGTTTCCACAGTTCAGATTCGACGCTTGCATTACACGTTATTGAACGAGTCCAGTCAACACAAACAATGTCTTATCATCCATTCTCGGTGGATACTTTGAGGAATCGACCAGAACACGTCAGGCAGTTATGTCAACAATGGCAAAATCCAAGCGCTGCAGCACATCTTCAAGCATTGGTGAATGATACCTATCACATTGCACATCTATATGGCTACTGGGATTTATGGCGAATGTTGGAGGATATATGTTCGCAGTATAATATCAATGCTCGGCAATGGGTAACTTCCATTGCCGCCACCGCCTGATAGTTGGGCACACATACGCCAGTTCACCTGGCCCTACATGACACTAGTACTTGGTCAGGGGAAAGAGAAGTTTATGTCAAGAATGGAACTTGTTACTACACGTGACAAGATCAGGATGGCATTGTATGATAGCGACGAGAATGTTCAGAAAGGGACTGCCTTCCCGGGGATTACATAAAGGAGACAAATCTGCAGAAGCATAAACACATACAGTTTTTTTCTCTTCCTGTACACTATGACTAGAGCAATAGAACCACGAGTAATGACGAAAGATCCCTTAGACTCGGTGTTCACTAGAGCTTATCGCACGAGGTCCAAAACAGTGGATGCTACGCCTCATTTCCTACCGGAATATAATAGGACAGAGACTAATTGGGAACTGACATTGGAAAAATGTATCAAGAGTATCGTATCGATTAAAGCTACACGTGTCAGGGCGTTAGACACCGAGAAACCAGGGGGCTATTTAGCTACTGGCTTTATTGTTGATCCACAGCGGGGCATTATATTATCAAACCGTCATGTTGTATCTGTATCACCTATCATGGCTCAGGCTGTGTTATGTAATTACGAGGAAATTGATCTGAAGCCTATCTACCGGGATCCAGTTCATGACTTTGGATTTCTGCAATATGATCCGTCAAGCATCCGTTTCTTGGACATAGCTGGGATTGAACTGTACCCTGAAGGGGCTAGGGTTGGTCAGGAAATTCGCGTCGTTGGGTAACCTTGTGAGAGAGACCATCTATGTTATGCTCATTGCTTTCGCGCTTTAGAAACGATGCTGGAGAAAAACTCAGTATTCTATCAGGAACACTAGCTCGCCTTGATCGAGCCGCTCCAAACTATGGCGCCGGAGAATATAATGATTTCAATACATTTTATATGCAAGCTGCATCCAGCACGAGTACTGGCTCCAGTGGAAGCCCCGTGCTAGATCTTCAAGGTCGTGCCATCGCATTGAACGCTGGAGGGGCTACTAAGGCGTCATCTAGTTATTATCTGCCACTGGATCGTGTCAAACGTGCCCTGCACTATTTACAACAACAACAGCAGGTACCTCGTGGTACTCTGCAAGCAGAATTTGAGCATCAATCGTACGATGAACTTGCGAAACTTGGCCTAAGTCGTCACATCGAGCATCGCCTTCGCAGTGCAGATAAAAATCAACAAGGTCTACTTGTTGTCAAGGCTGTATTACCAGATGGACCAGCTGATGGATTACTGGAACCTGGTGATATACTTTTGACTGGAAATGGCAGTGTTGTGACCCAATTCAACGAACTTGAGGATCTATTGGACATGAATACGGTCGTGGATGTGGTAGTTGCGCGTGCGGGTCAGCTGCGAGAATTTAATTTGAAGGTACAAGACCTTCATAGCAACATGCCCCATAAGTTCGTCGAGTTTGGAGGAGGTGTTTTGAATGAAGTATCCTACCAAGTAGCAAGGTCATATGGTCTGTCACTCAAGGATGCTGGCGTGTATGTGAGCATGTCTGGGTACATCTTGGGCACTGCTTACTGCATGCGACGATCGATCATAACCGGTCTAAACAACCAAAGGGTGCGCAATCTGGAGGACTTTATAGCCATAGCAAGAACAATTCCGCATGGTAGCCGTGTACCTATCCGCTTCTATTCATTGGCGCAACCTCTGAAAAACCGTGTGATGGTTGTACACGTAGATCGCAGATGGCATAGCTTTCGTATGGCGATTCGAAATGGTAAAGACGAGGTGTCAACATATTCCGTAAATTAAAGAATGTAGATAATACTGGTTTATGGGACTATCAGCATCTAGGCGACCCTAATATATTAGAAGCTCCAACTTCTTCTGAAACATCGATGCGGCTCTCTCAATCAGACGATCCACTGCAACGGCTGACAAAGAGTTTGGTAGCCATTGATTGCCACACGCCTTACATGATTGACGGCATTCAGACATCACATTTCTATGGTGCTGGAGTTATTGTTTCGTTAGATCCCCCGTTAGTCATATGCGATCGTGACACGGTGCCAGTAGCGCTTTGTGCAATATCGTTGACATTCAGTAGTTCCATCTCTATCCCGGCCAGTTTGCTATTCCTTCACCCATTCTATAACTACGCTGTCCTTACATTTGACCCTGCATTTTTGCAAGGTACAAATGTTGAAGTACACTCCGCTACACTAAGCAGCAAAATGCTTGCGAAAGGAGACAGTGTTAACTATATCGGTCTAGGAGGTAATATCTTTGTGCACCTAAAGGTATATTTCTAATTTAACGATAACTAGGGGACAGCATTCCATCAATCAAACGAGTCAATATTTCTTCGATCTGTGCAATCCGCACTAATGAATGCTCTACACCGCGCTGGCGTGCGATTAACGCTGAGACGGTGAAAGTTAGCGAAGGTAGCCTAGGGAGCCAAGGAGGGGTACTAGCGGATGACAATGGACAAGTGCTTGCACATTGGCTCAGTTTTTCCATGGAGGACAAGAGCAGACAACCAGTCAGCATTATGGGTGGATTAAGTGCTAGGCTTGTAATTCCTGTGATAAACAAGATTCGGTCTGGAGAAAAGCCTACTGTACGTGGACTTGATGTTGAATTCTGGACGATGCAATTGGCCAATGCGCGTATTTTAGGACTGTCAGATGAATGGCTTTCTCGGTTTGGCGAAGCAAAGGATACCCATGTGCCGTATATACTTGGCATCACTAATGCTTCTAGCAAAAGTGCAGACGTCCTTTGTGTTGGTGATATTGTGCTTGAAATTAACGGGGAATTGTTTACAAGTGTCTCAGACCTAGCCCGATATGCGGATAAGGAAGAACTTGAAATGGTAACTCTTTATCGAATCTCTCATGTGCTAATTGCTTCGTTTTTTGACAGACCGTACTGCGTGATGCAAAAGAACTGAAACTGGTGGTATCAACCACGTCGTATGACGGCCAAGAAACCACACGGGTCATAGGATGGCAGGGCATGCTGATACAGAACGACCATCTTGCTGCACGAGAACAGATACAACATAAAGTACCGAATGGTGTCTACGTGTCATGTTGCCTCTTCGGATCACCTGCTAGTGAAAGCTTGTCACCAGGGGTATGGATCACCGAAGTCGACCAGCAACCAGTGCCATCACTGGATGCTTTTCTTAACGCAGTAACGGCTTCTCGCGAACGCTCTTTGGAATCGCAAGTGTCCCTCTCTTCTCTTCGCGGAAAGGAAGCATTGTGGCTATTACAATCTCCAGCGGTTGACGAAAAGTTGTGCAATACTGATGTAGCAACACACGTAAGGATCAAATACGTTTCGCGGAACAATACTACACACATCACCACGCTGAAACCTGATTTGCACTACTGGCCGACTTGGCAGATCGTGAAAGATATAAACTCGCAAAATGGCTGGAACTATCAGTACAACATTTAAAGTCGCTATAGGATAGAAGAAATGAAATTAATCTGCGCATAGTAATAGTTAGACCCATTATCCCATAGAAATCCTAACAAGTAAACGAAATTAGACTTCCTAAAATCTCGTAGTAAACAGCGATGCACTGTCGACACTAACCAGAGCGGAGTTTTCGCGTCATTTCGGATCACTCCATTTTCGCGTACCTTCTGCTTTCTGTTTTGACATACAATGTCAGGCCAAACTTCGCCTACTATCGATCGTAGCAATCCTCGAGGATTGACCATTGAGCAACAACGGGAGATCGCCGCTGCCCAAGCTGCTGCGGCTGCTTCGTCTCAGCGTTCAACTAGTGGATTTACGTCCTCCTCACTTTACGTAGGCGAGCTAGATCCAAGTGTCGAAGAGGCCACATTGTATCAAATCTTCAGCCAAGTTAGCCCCGTTGAAAGTCTTCGTATATGCCGAGATTCTATTACGAGACGTAGTTTAGGATATGCGTATGTCAACTTTAAGACTAAAGTCGATGGTAATTTTGATTGTTGAAGTAATTGCAAAAGTCATTAACATAGTGGCAGGGGAAAGAGCTATGCAGGCGCTCAACTTCACGCTGATTAAAGGCAAGCCTTGCAGAATTATGTGGTCTCAGCGTGATCCCTCGAAACGAAAGACAAATAGCGGCAACATCTTTGTGAAGAACCTTGACCAGTCCGTGACCCAGAAGGCTTTGTATGACACTTTTTGTCAGTTTGGAAGCATATTATCTAGCAAGTTGGCTACCGACGAGAATGGAAACTCAAGGGGTTACGGTTTTGTTCATTTCGAAACCGAAGAAGCAGCAGAGAATGCAATTCAGAATATGAACGGCGTAACGCTTTACGACAAAGAACTGTAAGTTCTGAGCTTTTTGCATTGTGGTTCGCTTGCTTATTTCTGCGGGTTAGCTATGTTGGTCACCATATTCCCAAAAAGGAGCGCCAACCGCAGGTGGAAGAGACCAGACCAAGATTCACCAACGTTTACGTCAAAAACCTAGCATTGGATGTTCACGAGATGGAATTAAAGCGTTTGTTCATGCCATTTGGACCCATCGATTCAGTGTTAATCCAAAGGGACGAGTACGGCGTCTCCAAAGGTTTTGGGTTCATCAACTTTAAGTACTGTGCAGATGCCGAGAAAGCTGTGCAGGAGATGCATGACAAGGACTATTTAGGCAAGCGTCTGTTTGTTTCTAGGGCACAGAAAAAGGCTGAACGGGAGGATGAACTTCGAAGGCAGCACGAGCAGGCAAGACTGGATAAATTGTCCAAGTACCAAGGTGTCAATCTTTATATCAAGAATCTTCCCGACGATATGGATGATGACGCATTGCGCGACGAGTTCTCTGTTTTCGGCGTAATTACGAGCGCAAAGGTCATGAAAGACGACAAGGTAAACTGCAATGCTATAGTTACAGATGGATACTGACAATTTACTGGCTAGACTGGTGTATCAAAGTGCTTTGGCTTCGTTTGTTTCAATTCTGCTGATGAAGCAACAAAAGCGGTCGCTGAGATGAACGGCCGCATGTTTTCAGGAAAGCCCATTTATGTTGCTTTAGCTCAGCGTAAAGAAGAACGTCGCAGCCAGCTGGAAGCTCAGATGTCTCAAAGAAACTTGACTGCCCAACCAGTAAGTGAAGAGAGTGCAGTTCCAACTGGTTAATGAACCATTCTGCTCCACAGGGATTTCCACCAGTCCCAGCTGCTAGCCACCTCGCGACACCAATGTTCGCTCCACCTACTTTGACCCAACCAAGACCTCCACGATGGTCACCGGTCCAACCCACTGCCAATCATGCTCCACCATATCCTACCTACACAGGGGCAGTGCCCAACCGGCCAACCTATCAAGCAGCACCTCGACCAGAAATGAGGCCATCGGCATCACCTACCATCCCAGAACCCAAACCAGAAGAAAAACAGCTGACATTGGCCATGGTAGACGCTTTGTCTCCCGAAGATCAGCGTCAAATGCTAGGAGAACGCATCTTCCGTGTTGTGTAAGTCGAAAGAAATGATTCAACCGGGGCTAATTTACTTTTAAAGGTATTCAAAACACCCCAATGTGGCTGGCAAAATCACTGGCATGCTGTTGGAAATGGATAAAAAGGAACTGGTGTATCTTATCAACAACCGAAGCTTGTTAGAAAGCAAGGCAAGAGAGGGTATTGCTGCATTGGAAGAGGCACAAATGGCCAAAGGAGCGTATACCTAAGCAGCTGAGAGAGATACCAAAATATACGTATCTCTTCCCTTTCTTTCTCTTCTTTTTTTCTTTTTCTTTTTTCTCCATGGTAACAATTTGTTTTGATGGGTTAAAGAAATTCATTTAAAGTTATAAAAAAGCATCCTAGCCTCAGAACTCGTATACTAGTGTCAAATGATTTGTTGTTTCTTGTGGCGTATTCTCGACGAGTTAAGTGTCTGCATACAAGGCTCGTATCAAAGAACCAACGCATTTTCTTTGGATGCTGTATCCCCACCGTATCCTTCTGCCCTTTTACGGAAACAAACATCATATTATCGTAATCTGTATTTGGTTGGCTAGTCCTTACTCTAAATGGACATCATTTGATTCTTTGACTGACTTCATCACTAAGAATTAGACGAACCTTCTGTCAAATGTGAATATTCGATAACTTTGTTAAATAAACGCAATGCATACTCTCTTTGAAAGAATCACTACCAAGGCAAAACATTGCCTTTATAATCGAAGAACGTTCCACTTTGCTCTGGCTTCAGCTCATCCATACGTTCCAAGATCTCTGCAACTGACTGTTGTGCAGTGAGGGGAGCTTCCTTGCCACCCATATCTGTCTGCACCCAACCGGGATGAAGTGCCACCACGATGAACTCATCTTCCTCCAGCTCGCAGGCCAATGCTTTAGTGTACATATTTAAGGCTGTCTTGGATGCACGGTACGCAACGTTGGAACCAGATGTTGTGTTCTCGATAGATGCAAGGACCGAGGAGATGTTAATGATATGTCGCACGTTGCGTCGATGTAAGCTGGGAAGGAACGCCTGAGTAGTATTTGATGTGCCCACGACATTTGTCTCGAGCACACTGAGGAAATCCGCACCAGACCTTATACATACCGTCTTCCAGTTAGTGGTGCGTTCCTGAGCTGTCTATTCCTTACGTGTTTTTTGCTGTGGCGTTACGTGCGCCACTAATGCCTGCGTTGTTGATGAGAATATCAATACCATTGGGTGCAAGTCTGTCGACGCGTTCAATTGCGGCCTAACATGCACGCTCAGCACTTTTTCAATTCTTAAAAGGGAAGGTAAACCGTACCTTGACTGACTCGGATTTTGTCGTATCCAGTTCAATAATGTCAACCTTCTTGTTTGCCTTGGCAATAAGCTGGAGCTCTTCAGCAGCGTCGGGATTGCGCACGGCAGCAATGACTCGATGTCCCTTGGCCGAAATTTGGCGAACAAACTCCAAACCAAGGCCTCGTGCGGCGCCTGTGATAAGATAGATCATTGTAGAAAAAGTGGAAAGAAAGCAACCGGAGAATATCAGGCCTTCCCTCAATATTTGTTAACTTTCCGCTTCGGTATGATTCAAGCGATTACTAAGGCTCCGCGTGCGTAACCACACCACGCATCCGGATCAGACAACGAGAAGCACATGCTGTTGACTGCCTCATATGAAATGCACAGTTTCGGAACCGGCATTTACGAATAATGCAAATAACAGTAGCATGGTTCGTGATCTTGTAAATGTGAAGTTGCCTTTGTGAAGTTTTTGTTCGTATATTTGGAAAACCGAAATGTAGCGCCGCCTTACCCGCTGTAATAGTTCAACCCAAAAATTGCTACAGGGCCGAAGCGATCCACTACCAATATGGTGACTAAAAACTCTATTACATATGTACTCTGTGCTCTTTCCCTTTTTTTCTCCCTCTCTTTTTTTTTTATTTTGCCGAAGAGCAAAATGGAAATATGAAAACCACGTGGAGTAGTAGAAGTAGCCTGTATCACAACTCAAATGAATATTCCGATAGGTGCATCTAATAAAATGAGCGGCTGCAATGGGATGCGAATAGTTGGTAATTTAACTAGTCAGGCCAATGACAGAATGATAAACTCCGTCGACATGTCAATCGGCCAAAACCTAATTTTGATTCACATACTTCCCAGTGACTAAGAGGATGTACGGGTTGTGAGCCTCGCTTATTCGTTTCTGTGTGACATCGCTGACTCTGTTCTATCACCGATTACAGCAACCTCTCTGAGCCCCACCTGAGGATTTGCTGTAAAGTATTGTTCGATAAGGTACGGACGATGTTGCACTTGGCAGAGTCAGCTTCTGGTAATATGATGAACACACACATCACTTATAAGCAACACCGAAGCATCTAAACCTAAACAGCTATGTCTTTTGCCCTTTCGTTCCGATCGGAGGTTGGGTCTCAAAAGCTAGTGTACACACCGCAGACATTAATTTTGTTAGCCTACAATGCGAACCAAGTCTTGTAACATATCTGTCAAGTAATTTAAATCTTTCTAAAGAAGTATCTTATGCTTTTTGCAATGCCGTGTAGTTGTTTTTGGGGAAGAGCCTGTGTAAACTGTCACTAGCTCTATTCATTCTCTACAGCCACTGATAGGAATACATGTGGCTCCTTAGCGAAATCTCACCGACTGTCTCTGTTGACTTTCGCTGTAAAATTTTATAAATATGGCTACAAAGAGTCCGCCTACTTTCAGTAATTGTTACTGCTGCTGCACACAGGTAGTTGCATTTGCAGATTTCATTGGAATCGAAGCTTGAAAGTATTCTGTAGCGGTGGCTTGTTTGTACATTGAGTGCAGTCTTTGCAAAGTTTTCAATTCAAAACCCTTAAGAAAAAATTACGCAAGCCTGCTTTCACTCGATGCAAGCAACTCATTTTAATTTGACATTTCCTAGTCAAAATTTCAAAATGATTCTGCTACGATAACGTGATTTTCTTTGTTCTTATGCCGGAGAGACTCTACATAATTCTCCCTTTGCTAAAATAACGTACAGTAGTAGTCACTCCTTAGCACTACCAAATGGATGGATGACTATGGCCTTCCGTATAATTCGCGTTAAATTCTACTAAACTTATATTACCTCATTTTCCATTACAGAAAATTTTCGCATATTCTACGATCACATGGCGTCATCCTAGTCAATTTAGCAACTGTATCATTTGCTGCTACTGCGATCATGACCAATGTAATAGTTTTGAATGTGTCTATATTTTCTCAGGTGTAGGTTGCTGTACGTCTTAATTTCTGGTGTGTGATGCCACAACGTCTGACAAGTGCTCGTTCCTTAAAAATGGGTTAGTTTTTGCACTATGTCCAACCAAACACGACATTGGTCCTTCCTCCTTTGAGTCCCTAATCCCCCCTCCTACTCCGGGCGGCACCTTTAGTCTCCCTAACATGTAACGCCTAGGCACGTTCTATAGCGTTATTTTTAAAAATATTCTGGTATATTGCCGTTTTGCGGGGTATAACTTTTTCAACAGACTGAGGGCACTTCTGCACGCATTCATAAACAAGACTCCGCTGCTAAATTGTCATTGGCCGGGGAGACTGCACCACTTCTGGACTGGGATTTTGTATGGTGCGAAAATCAGAAACAATAGCAACATGCTGCTCGTACTAATAAAGCTGCATCCACAATGCTGAAAACAATACAACAATACCAGGACAATTAATAGGCTAACAAAAAGCCAGAATGACCGTTGAATCACTCTTATTAGCCCCCAGTAAAGCTGTATAGGAATCGATCCTCCAAGTAGCGATAACCAACAGTAAATGCTCCAAAAGAATATACTATATCATTGTTTCTATCTAAATGACTGAAACACATTAGGATCTTATATTTATTCTATGATAAAGAATAAAAGAAAACACGCTCTCCTTGATGTTACTTCAGCAGATACCAGCACGATAAGTTGTTGTTTATTAAACTACGTGAATCTTTTGACACGAGGATTTGAACTATGCGTTTCTACATATATATAAAAATAGAATAAATCAACGTTCTCAAATCCATTGGATCGTCATATTTTTGTACACAATATTACCATCTTTATACAGTACATGGTACCCATGCCTTCAACCGATAAAGAGCCTTTATTAAAAAAGATGGTGCCAAAGTAACGATATTGAAATCCTGTTGATAACGCGCCTCTTGCCAAAGAAATTGTAAAGAAAAATAGAGGCATTAGCGGATGAAACAAATGGCAATGTTACATCATGTCATCATTCGTCTGGAGTATAAAAATTTGTACTACCTTCTCACCTTTATTGTCTGCCAAGATGGAAACGCATTAAGATATCTGTATTAATTAGTCAAAATACTGCTATTATTTTTCCACTATCACTAGCGGTTGATTCAACTGGCATTTTTGCAAAGCAGTATCCTCAGTTTTTCGTTCATAGTGTCTACAATGTGGTGAAGGACCTTCCTCGATCCACAATGCGTAAAAACTCCGCAATAAAATTTCTTTCACCGCAAAACGAAGGTCATAGCATGCTAAATCCAACTCCGGAAAAGGAGTAAGACAATCTCGATCCGACTTTGTTGTTCGCACTCATTAGCATGGCAAGTTGGAGAACGTCATACGAATTTGACTCTGCGCCAACACCCGAGGAAGCGGAGAAGCTGGTCAAGCGCATGTCCACCGGTGCCAATCTTCCCGACCAGGGAGCGGGTCATAGTCAGACAAAAGACGAGAAAGTGCTTAAAATTGCGACTTATTCACTGCAGAACTACCTGAAGGTAATTCTGCAGCCTTTGCTGATTCTTCTTCAATAGCTGATTTTATCAAAGGAACCCGATTTTGCGGCCGAATTTCTCGAGCGTGGAGGTCTGGAGTCACTTTGCGAGATTATTAAAAACACCACAGGCAATACGCTCGCTTATGCTTTAAATTCATTCACCTCGCTTATGGAACATGACTCCGGCTGGGATAATCTATCCGATGACTTTGTAGCTGACATTGCGCACATTGTTGTAAACGAGGCATTGGTGACTATCTGTCGACCAGCTACCGCTGTGCTGATCAAGATTGTCTGTGCCGATCGAACGTCCTATTCTTCCATTGATTGCTATGGCTACCCCACTATTCACAAGGCATTAGAACGTGAAACGAAATTTCTATCAACGTTGGTGCAGCGTTTACAGAGCCCAGACTATGGTCTCTGTCTCAACAGCTTGGCGTTGCTGACGGCTATGCTGAAACATGTCACAGAAGATCATCAGAGCGAGCTTTCAAATGCAATTGAGCAACTAAATACACGAAAATCAATCCTGGTATAAATATACGGGCGTATGTTTTGGATTTTGCACTGATTCTTTTCTATTTTAGCGTTTGATGAACGATCATCCTTCGGAAGATTTGAAAGAGCATCTGCTAGAGTTTCAGTCAGCCTTGATCCAGAATGCACATAAGCGACGAAGGATGCCTGTATCGATGAGCAACCCACACCATGCAAAGATGCTTAACGATATTTGGGAAGCCGCAAGTGTCAAAGACGTTGTAGTTCCCGGAGCACGGAAGTGGAAAAAACTTGGATTTTCGGTAAGCCATCTCGAAGGAGAAGTAGGTACGTGGTAAATCTTACCAACGTTCTAGACAGAGGTTCCTCAGCGAGAATTTGGGAGAACGGGTCTGTTTGGATTAGAAAGAATGCACGGGTTTGCCATGAAGAACGAAAATCTGTTTGCAAAGGTGGAAACTTATTCATTTATTCATTACAACTTACAAGAGATTTTGTTAGATGATCTTGGAACAAATTCATCGTCCTGAAGGGAAGCGCTGCCCTTTTGCCAAGGCGAGTATCGAAGTGACGGATTTGCTCTGCAGCTACTGGAACATTAATGCTGGATGTAAGTACATACCAACGCTAGGGTAGGTAGCAGCATGATCCAACATCTAATTGTAGATATTGCGGCGGAATTTGAACAACCATTGTTGAATTTTGATCACATCCTCGGAACTACTCTTCAGTGCTTCTATCGCATTTTTCATGACATGGAAGCTACAAGTGCAGATTTTTCAAAAGTATCAGCACTTGTCCGAAGCCAGCTTCGATCGGTACTGAAGAGTGAAGGGATAAAGGATATTTATGAGTTTGATCGCGTTATGCTTGGTACGCCGTATCAAGTTATTCGGGATAGACGTCTCAAGGAACTCGAATGGGCAGACGATCTGCTCGGCAGAGAAGCTATCAGGTACGAGCAGGACAGCTGAGGAAGCGAAGAGTTGACACATCAGTAGAAATCTTCGTACGCGACTTAACAAGCAATCGTATGAGTTTATTAAGAAGCAGCGGATTAGCTGCCTACTGTTGGGCGCATGGTTTCCATGCCCTCTGTCAGCCCAGCGGATGGCTTCTTCTGCCGGAGGTGCTGTACCAAGCGCAAGCAATACAAGCAGTGCAACAGGTGCCAACTCACCGCTAGGAATCATGGGTCCTGGATCATCATCCGCGTCCGTGGGAAGGCGCTGGCGCTATTACAAATTAAGTCCTTCCAAAAAGTCGTTACAGTATGGCGATTTTGCGGAAAAAAGTCCGCCGATCTTCCGTAGCTGTGAGAATCTGCCCAACAAGGTCGATCTTAGCTTTGTGACAGAGATTAAATCCCTGCGGAAACAGTCAAACGCCAGTGTCATGACGCACCCATCGCAAATGATGTCTATCAGTGACAACGCATCGCTTGCCTTTGGACTCTACTCCGATAAATCTGTGGCTCCTCTTGCGGAATTTATCTGTAGTTCATCTGCGCAAGCGTCAGAATGGAAAGATGGTTTTAGTATGTTACTTGACAAAGGAATCACCAGCAAGGATACTGCCGAATACCTGCATGCTTTGACTGAAATTGGTGTCAAGGTCAAACTCTTGCAAATAGCTGGTGATCGTGTCGAGGTTCCACACAGCGCCTTGGAAATACCGTCAGTGCCTGCTGGTCTTGGTTCTGGATTTTTCTACGACGCTGAATGCGCATAAAACAACTATCAATTCATTATTAGATATCCTATGCTTTTTTTTTTGTTATTCTGTGGCAGATTCTCCTTTGCTCCTTTCTCGGTATCAACGTCGTTCTGTACATGGAAGACACCATTGTATCCAGGGGGGCTTTTATGTCCCTTTGGAACCCTGTGATCTGTAGGAGCCAAGAAAAAAAAATCGTACGTTCTTTACTGATTTCCAACTAAAACTATAAAATCCGTAATTCCGAATGACAGAATACACGTTTTGTGTTCATCAGTCGCAAATCATCCCACGAAATCTCGGGAACTTGTTCAATCTGACCGTTACATGTTGTTCGACCATTTTGTTATCAAGGATAAATATGTTTATTTTGTTCTCTGTGGAATTAGTGGCATATTACCACTAGCTTCTAGTCATTCACGTTCGTTCATCCCATCTTGCAGAGGTCTTCACATAGAGTACAAACAATCCTTATGTCCGTAGAAGAGATAGCAGCTGATTGCTAAATTTGCAAAAATGATATCAATGCAGTGTCAGAGTTAATGATGCCTGTGTGATGGCACAGTCTTGTAATCGGTTCGGGGTTCTGCATGCAAATTAATTTTATTATTATTGGTAACACGTTCATGATCACCATCCAAACAGGATCTCTTTCAGACTGTGCAGTAATCCTGGTTTTTGCTTCTCGTAAACGCCCGGAGGAAGAGCAGTTGCCTTTTTGTCTGTCTTTTCTGGTGATGCTCCCTGGAGTGGCTGTTTCAGTGCATTTACATGGCTAGCTGGAACCAGCACTAAGCCGATCATGTATCCCTCCGGCATGATTTTGCCGTGATCTTTCAACGCTTTCTGAGCAGCGTCGGCTGTTCTGTAAGTGACAGTGATCCAAGACCCCCTGGAGCGCTGATGTTCAATAATTTCACCGTGTTTTGCAAGATGCTCGAGGATAGATGAAACATATTCCAGTGGAAAGCCAAAAACGTTGACGGTTGAGGACTCATCACCATTTTGCATGGAAGGTAGAATAACACTAGCATCCTTACATCAGCTGACCATCGCTTACATGGGGCGCACCAGGAGACTTACTTGTCATTGTCTAATGTATAGCTAGGTGTATTTACAGGTTCTTTCGTTGGTGTAATAATGGTGCACGGGTTGACTCCTACATCCCACATAGACAACACCGGTGGTGCATTGCACTCTTCTTCGGAATAATGCCGATACCCAAAGCTTCCCTCCTTTGTTGCAAATACTCCGGTTTCGGGTATCTTTGATCGTTTGTTGCTAGTTTTATCACTGATGAAAAGAGTGTTAGCAGAGTGCATCGACCAATACACATATTTCATTTACATTGATCGGTTGATATCGTCAAGTAATCGTTTCCGACTGTCTCCTTTGTAGGGTGACTGAAAAGATATTTGCATTTTAATACCAGCACGATCAGCAAGCAGTAGATGCTCTAGTTACCTGGCCACTTCCGGTCAAAAATCCTGGCAATACCTTTGGTTCTTCCCAGAAAGGTCTATGTGCCACTTCCATTCCTGACCTTGCGTTTTCATCTGTTGACTTTAAGAAGCCGCGAGGTTTGTACTGAGTGGTGCCTTGATATCGATCATTCCCTTTGTGGCGATCACCACCCAAGAAAAAGCTGGGAGGGATAGCAATATGTTGTGTACCGTTGGGTCGAATGATGTAGTGTGGGACTTTAGAGTCTGGAAAAGCTGACTTGAGATCTAAAAGAGCATCTCGTTGTGGTTGCGGCTGCTGCTGATTTTGATTGGAAAGATTACTGCCAAACGTTCCGAAGCCGGTCGATCCGAAAGCCGTCGTCGCCGGTTGTTGAGCAGTTGTCGTCTGTTGTGCACCGAATCCGCCAAATGCAGTCGAGGTAGATGCGGTTTGCGGAGCTGTGGTAGTTTTTAGAGCACCAAAACCTCCGAAGGTCGAAGAAGCAGGAGTGGTTTGTGTTGCCTGGGCACCAAATCCTCCAACTGCCGAGGAAGCTGGGATGGGTTGTGAGCTAGCAATGCTAGATTGTTGAGCGCCAAATCCTCCAAATGCTAAAGACGCGGGAGCAGCTTGTGAAGTAGCTTGTTGAGTGCCAAATCCTCCGAAGGCTGTAGAAGCAGGTGCGGCTGGTTGGGCAGCCGTACTTGCTTGAGTGCCAAATCCACCAAATCCAGTGGTGTTAGATGCAGGTTGTTGGAAGGCCGAAGGCTGATTTTGCTGGGCCCCGAAAAGAGGTGTGAAGCTGCTAGCCATTGTCTGTAAAGAAACCTTGCTGACTCGTGAACTTTTTGCGTGGCGTGAAAATTATTTGTGCTGGCGTGACATCAAAGCCAATTACCGAAGTCACGGGTGTCCCTCGTCGGGCAAGCCAGCCTTCCCCTCCGCGGTACCTTCGTGCATCTTACGCATGAAGAGAGTTGATATATATACTAGAGACCTCAAAAAATGTACCTTAACTTACTATGTATGGTTTTAAAAAGCGTATTATACAGAATCTACTGAAATGAATTTTTGATATGTGATTGGCTTAGAGAAAAGCATGAAGCAACAACGCCGCATTTTCTACGGTGATGCCAGACATCAATTTCAGCTAGACAAAGTTAATCTGATTTATTATTAGTGCGAGCTCGAAGATGTAATCAGATTCCTCAAAGTAGCGCCTGATTGCCTTAGTTATTCTCAGATTTTTTTTAATCAAAAAGACATCCTTCTCGTGTACTTCCTCTTTACCCTTCTAAGACCTGTGTGCACCCCCAGAAAAATGTATGTTTTCCCTTAAAGGTGTTATTCTCAATCCATCTGTTCATCTTTCCCCCAAGCCCCTCATGGTAGTCGTGCTTCTTGGATGTCTTCCTCGAAAAATACCACGTCGTTACTTCCAACCTCAATGTCGATAGAACTGGTGAGTTCAAGCACTCTTGCAGTAAATATATTACTTCTCTAACTATCGCTCAAATATCCCATAGCTAAACGCTGTAATTTGCCAGACTTTACCATTAATATGTCTCTGGATCCTGGTTTCAAAGAATTATGCGGCCATTCTGACGTAAGCCAGTCAGCTTTTCAGTATCACTGCACGATGACCTAGTAGCTAATCAAAAGTAGCGCGTTTGGATGTTGGCGCAACTGGTGGGTTGATAGCTCCCGACCATGTCCAGGCTCCTCCCTCGTACCGAAGGATTTCTCGCGGGAACCGTTTAATTTCATTTTACGGATTGTCCCCCAGTTCCTTCAACGCAACTTGCATAGCGGGTGGGAGAGGTTGGAAGCTAGAGACACCTCCTTACTTTCTTTTGATTCTCTATAATATAGCCAGCTCCATATCTTCTAGATTTGCTCAGGTTAAGTTCATTCTCCGTAGATCCACCTGTGCAAGTTGAAGAAGGAAAAAAGGAAGTAGATAGCAAGGAATCCTGCTTTCTTTTTAGAAAAAAAAATCTGAGAATAAACAAATCAATCAGGATTAGGTTTGAGGACGTCTACCACGGCATAGGGTGAGCAGCATTCAGCGGGGGTTGCAATTGGTACGCCACAAAACTTGGCATTTCATGGACCCAAGCTCACATGAAGTAGCATGGAAACCGGGTCAATAACTGGTCTTTCGAAAATGCAAGAAATATCACATATGAAGTACTAAAGCATGTTTTCAAACATTGATCTGCATTGGTTCCTTTCCAAATTAAACATGCTTCAGACCAAACCTAGTGTCGCATGTAGGAAGGTGATACCATTCTGAAGTTACAGACATGATTTAAGATTTACAGTAATATTTCCGATGATTAAATATATTGGATGAACTATAGAAAATAATTTGAGGAAGGAAATCGAGGAAAAATGTGTAGAGAGGGGAAAGAAAATGTTCAAGGAAGACGTGGGGAAAGGATAAGTAAAGACTGGTTCTTCCTATGCAAGACCACGTAAGATATTAAGGGCTTTGCTTGCTCGTCGAATGGACGAATCTTCTTCATCCAACTCGACAGAGGCATCATCGTCACTTAGGATACTGTGGTTGTCCTGGCTTTCATCATCCTCATCGGAGCATTCATAAACAAATTCACCCCCATCTTGTTGACGGGACGCGAAGTAGCCAAGTCTGGTCAGGCGGTCGACGATAGCCTGGTTGGATGGTAGCTCATTTAGCGAAGGATGCATCATCATACGTCGAAGTAAAAGGCATTGGGAATGTACTTTTTCGGTGGCATTGCGTTCCCATTGCTCGCGTTCCTTAGTGTCTTTAATTGTACTTGCTAGGTTCCATGCCGAGATCCAAGCTTCCAAACCAGCAACGGCGACTGCGAATTCTGCGAACGCCATGGCAGCGCTCTCCAGATCGGTTCCATCAGCCGGTCGAGATTTTCGAAGACGCTTGATGCTCTGTTGAATATGTCTTGATTTTTGCAGCTCCTCGACACCCTCTCTTGGCTTAGATTTCTTCAGTAACATGGCACCTAGTAGCATATGGATCATGCTCTTCTTGACGAGTTCGTCCAACTGATTCATGCGCGACTTATGGTTCACCAGGTCAGCATCGTCTGTCTCCATAGCCACGACGGAGCGAGGCACGCGTTGCACAAGCGTGGCAACCCACTTCTCCGCCGTTTCAAGATCGCTTTTCCACAGCGCTTCCACTGTGGCGCCTACAGCTGCCAGCCACCGTGCTAGTCGTTGAAGGTCATTGTCAGTGTCTTGTATAGGTGTTGTAACAGTGAGGACATGATCAAATGCGGTCTCATAGAAGTCGGCTCCATTCTCAGATGCAGAAGCAGTTGTTAATGGCACGCCGGTGATGGAGACAGTGAGGCGACCGAATTGGGTCTGGAGATTATCAAGCAGGTGGAGCGTAGAGAGGATAGCTACGGGTACAAGGACGGGAGCTGTCAAGGAGAGGGATAATCCGCGTGAGGTTTGGTCAGATTGTCCGTTCTGATGTCGCATGACCTCGAGGGTTTCAGCCCAAGCTTGCGAGTTAAGCATGACTTCCATTTGGTCTTCAGCATCGTCCAGGCGAGAATCCCACACCAGAGGACGCATCAATTCATCATCCAAGCTAGCTTCATACATGGCACGATGCCAGAAGTAGCACGACAGTCTTTTGGCAAGCGACTGAATGGGGATGGTCAGGGCCATCTGCATAGCCGCTGTAGCATAGACTCGGGATTTTGATTGTTCAACACACTCGTGTTCTTCTTCATCAAGCATCTCCACAAGGTTGATCATGCGAAGACACGAATGTAGCATGGATAGTTTGGTAACGTCAGGATTGCCTATATGGTCTCGGTTAATCTTGTATCGGAGATGAAAACCAAGTTGCTGTACATTACCTCCTAGACATTCCACTTCGTTCAGTTTGATCCACTTGCATACGTTTGTCCACTCTTCTTGTGGCGAGCGTTGGTTGTCTGTATCGTACAAGATTTCATAACCAAACGCGTGGCGGGCAATCCAGCGCGAGATTTCTCTCACAAACCCGCTGATTAGACTGGCGGTTGTCTGTGGAGGGACATCATTGTCATCGTCCAGCGAATTGACAAGGATGTTATAGATCTGCATGCATTTCTGGTCACCAGGAGTAATTGTGCCAACAGCAGAGGCCATCGGTCGAGACATCATCAAGCCTAATGGCATGCGTTTGTGGGGCGTTGTTGTCCTTCTGGGCTTGTGAACACGTTTGACTTTGAAGGAATGGAACCAGTACTTCAGGACAGGGAAGAAAAGCTGAATAAGACAAACGATGAACAAGGTTGTTCTGATGGTAGACCTATTCAAAGTTTTGATAAGGTTGATATTCATCAGTAGCATATTCATTTCATCCTTACCAGCCATCTTCAAGTGGCAAAAAGCCACCTAGGAATGAATCGGTCGAATTCGAAGCCAAGACAGGTGGGCGGGGTACTTCGGTCTTATGGGAGAATGGTTGCGATGGATTAGAAGAAAGTGGATCCATGTCAATAGCGGTGGTACGGGAGGCATGGTTATGGTTTTGATACTGTTCCGAGCTTACTGGGCCGCTGCTGAGAGGTTGAGTCGAAAAGAAAGAGATGCCCATAAAGGCAGCCATGAAGACACGGTTCATTGTGTTTGACGGCGGTGTGGAGGGATCACTGCTGCTTGAGGCAGTCTCTTCTTCATCTTCTGTTCGACGTGCCTTCCTTCGGCTGGCCGCTTTGCGCTGCTGTTGCTCTTTCCTTGCATTGTGTCTCTGGTCGAGCAGCTGTCGATGTAATTCTCTTTCTCTTTCTTTCATTTGAACTTGATATCTTCCCAATATTTCGGAGCCATTAGGCATTTGGGAAATAAGTTGCTGAAGCAATATATTTTCATTGCGCAAGTTACTTTCAGTTCGTTTGAGATGTAAGATGTATTCGGTTGCTTTTCGCAAAATAGTGGCCTTGTTAAGCTTTGTCGCTACGGCAACGCCATCCAAATATTCTTCACCATCGTCAGCATCATCTTCATCGTCTGAACGGCTACGTTTGTTGCCAGTATTACGATTATCTTTGAGCTTTGCGTGCAGCAGGGCAGGGACAGCGTTTTTAAGCTCCGCAATTCGATCATTGATGTTGTTCCGGTATCGGCGTTCAATAGCATTATGGGCCGTTTTTTTTTGTTGCCGCCCTCCTCCTTTTTGTGCGGAAGGTCCGGTTTGCGGCTTGAGACGCTCGATTGCGATTTTCTCTTTTTCTATAAAAAAGAAAACAAAACAAAAGATGAGTTAGTAATTTTATCATAGTGAATGATATATCAGAGAATAAACTTGCTTTCATCATTCAAGCGGTTTTCAGTTGGAACAGTTTCACTAGTTGGTTGTTGAGAAAAGGACTGCAGCGGTTGTTCGTTGATAAGTTGGTCTGGAATTACATCCAGCGTAGGAAGTCCGTTGCTGCTGCTGTTACTGCTTACAGATGGTTGTGGTGGTGATAGTATTAAGCTTTTAGGGCTGGGGTATTTATTGTCTAACCACGAGGTAGGTAAGATAGGATCATTCGGAAGCGAAGCGCACGAGTTGGGTGAGACGGACGAAAACGAGGAAGAAGTAGAAGTTGATGGAGGCGTTGCTGTATTGTTGAAAAGAGTAAAAGTTGGTGAATTCAAAAAAGTTCTGTCGTAGCGTCCGTCAAGGAGTAAGGATTGCTGAGGAGATATTTCATTTGATTTGGGATAAACGAAAGGATCGATAGGTAACAGTTTATCAAAATCTTGCCAATCTCCTGTTTCTTCTTGTAAAGCAAATTGAGCTTGTTGTTGAAGGTCTATATCAAATTGTGCTAAAGAAAAAAATGAAGTAGATTCATTTTCATCATTATAAGATGAAAAAGTCTCCATGATGTGAAAACTAGAAGAAAGAGACACGTTTTCCTTCCGTTCCTTCGAGAGTTGATACTATTACCAATTTCGGGTTACAAGAGAAGTGGGGTGATTTTTTTCTTTTTCTAAACACCATATTTTCCGTAACTCCGCAACCAAATTTTTTTATATGTGCAGTGGTTTTAAAAAGCAACTAGGAGTCCGGGACTTCGTAGCGGTAAACGGGCTTTTCGCACAGCCACATTGATCGACATTTGACGTATTCCAAGAAAATGGTAAAGGATAATTTATCGTATTTAGAGTAGATTGATTGACAGTACGTCACTGTCTTAAATCACCGCTTGTATATGTATTGTTAAGCCGTGCTTATAACCGACATTATTCCATTGATATGAAAAAAGTATAATTTAACTGAAATTTTTTTTATCCCTAAAATGATGACTCAAACTGGAAAGGAAAAGAGTTCTATTTGTTTAAGTGTAATATAAGATCAGATAGAATGAGGACTGCGATGCGGATTTACAAAAGTGTTTGTTAAGGTGATACAGTTCAGAAGATGAATATCCTTCGCGCGATCAATTAAGCTTTTAAGAAGCCCAGGGGATAGCTCGAGACAAATGTCCATGTCGCAGATTCAAATGTTAGTTGTCGCATTTTCAAAAAAAAAAAAATGTCGCGTATTGAGAAAAAATTGTCGTGCACTACCAGCTGACCATGTAAGACTTAACTAAATTTTTATATATCGTTTACCATGTAGATGTAATAAAACGAAATGTGTTCTCTGATCGTATGTTCTCAGCTAGTAATTATATGCTGAAAAAATACGTATTTTCTCTGTTACGGCATGAATTCTAGTAATGATGCGAATGGACGAATGTAAAAGAAACCTCCCATTTGAGAAGAAGAGGGGAAAAAGGGAAGAGGAAGGGGTGATCGTTCTCTTTGTAGCAACTTGACAGTGGGGGGACAAGTCGAAGGAAAGGGAAACGAAAGTGAGTATTGGAAAGGGAACGACGTCAGTTTACTGGTTTTGAACATTTCTTTGCGCTTATTACATAATATTTTGCGCTGATGTATAGGATATATTTGTGCTTCTGAATATTTATTCTGCGTCAATTAAATAATGATATATGCGTCATGGTCTGGAAAATGCCCTCCTTCCCATTCTGTTCCAGATCTTCCGCCAGGCTCGGCCGTTGATAAGGTGTTCATCGATTTCCTACTAATGACTGTCACTTCTGTTTCAGTGATCCGAACATCTTTTTCACCCTTCGGCTCTGTTCTCAAAGACATCCCCGGTATGCACTTCGATTGATACTATGTACAGGATAACTCATGTTTGGTGTTTATGTTTTAGCCTACAAGTCCTCTTATCGAACCACCTTGGCCGAGTGACTAGGGCCTCCCCATTCGGTAAGTCAAATGGTGTCTTCCGTTTGTACGCACAGCTGTCATTCATACTCATATCCTTCAAGTCCTCGCCAGGTGCTGCATTGTTCATGTCCTCTGTAGTGCGTTGCAACATAATCGGCTCTCACGCCGTTTTTTTTTACTGGGCCCACCGGTCCAATGTGCGGCGCCAGTCCCCACAATGATGTGGGAATACCCTTCGGGGTAAGTTAAAAGACATCAGCATACCTTTCTATTTACTAACCATGAACATATTTTTTATGCTGCTCGAATAAACTCTGTGTCCACTGGAGAACTAAGCTGGTAAGTAAAATATATTTTGCGTCTAACCTTTTTACTAACGGCACATATTTAACTCCTTTTTAGCACAAACTTGGTCTTAACGTTCGTTCCTACGCTAAGTCCAGCTTCCATGGACGCAAAAGTTATTTTGAGAAGCGTAAAAAATAGTCCAATACATAGTATGGTGATTCCAGCCAAATTAGGAGGTCATTAGAAGACTGTGGGCTGAACAGAAAGATCGCTGACGTATTCATCGGGACAGCAATATAGCTGGTTAACTTATAAGGTATAGTGGAGAGCTTTGGCCAGGTGCCTTCCAATAGAGTTGCTTGCTGAAATACCATTGAGGGAATGATGCGAATGGTTTTAAAGTGTTTTTTTATTGGGAGAGAGGGGGAAGTCACTAGGTAGTAGGAATAGCGCTGATTAGCATATATGCCCTTGTAGTTCACAGAGTTTCTTCGTTCATACAAGAGGAAGCATGTATATCTACTGCAATTAACGTTCAGTACAGGTAAGATCAGAGAAAGTATTTATTTGAGTGCTTGGGATAGGTACTGCCACGGGAATAGCTCACACGGAAGAAGAACAGAAACACAGCGTCAAAGCTTTTGTGGCGGTCATCGGACCAGCACGGGCTGGTTGGGGGACAGAAAAATCTTGCGCCCCATGCGCGGCAATACAGGGCCGAAGCCCGGACGATACGAATGGGAAACGCGATCGTAAAAATCGCTCAACCTTAAGCTATTACAAGCATAGCTGATTCTGGTTGATAAAGCCCTTTTTACCAGAAAACCGTGGCGCTTAACTTTGCTTTTAGCTACAGGCCAGCTTTTCTTAATTAGAGTAAGCTCAGGAGAATATGAAGGAAGATAAGCACAGTGATAACCTTAAGATGTAACATACTTACTATATCTTCAGATTTGTGTATAGAATCATTATCGAAGGGAACTTCGTCGGGCAGCTCCCCTCCGGCACTCTCACCCCAAAATTTTCTTCAAGTTGCTGTAATAAAACACAAATTAAAAGTATCCGAGGTGAAAATGTCCAACTGTGAGAGCGTTTAATACCCGATAATACGCGAGAGGTGTACTATTTGAATAACAATAAGCTCAATATGCCATAACATATGCTCGAAAGAGGTGGTAATACAGATACGCTGATGCAATGTACAGTCATGATTAAATCAGACCAATTTATCACACTGAACTAACAATTATCTCAAAAAGGTCTTGGATGAAACATAGCCTTGTTCACTTCTTCCGAAAATCCTCAGTTTTAGGTACTTAATCTGAGAGGAAGGAGTACCCGAGGGAAGCACCCGACGAAATTCGCTTAGGACGACCGCTGGAACGAAACAAATAGCTAGGAAGGTTTGTGGAGTGAAGCCAGACTTGATCCTGATGAAGGATCAAGTCGAGTAGGGACGCAGCGAGCATGGCAAAAATGATGAAGGGGCAGTTGGGATAAAAGAGATTGTCGAAAGGGGGCTGAAATGCCCCAAGATAATGAAAGATATGCTCCTGCGGCTTTGTTCGAAGTTGGACAATGACGAAGACAAGATGCGGCAACTATGTGTTGTCGGCATGATCCATTCAAGTGAGAGATTGCATTACTCTTTTGTCTAATTAAATAACCCTTTCAAAATAGAGCTCAGTGCGCAGCTTCTGCTGATGGACTGCCCGAAAGGATATGTCTGCCGAGTACAGCATTCCCAACGGTTAGAAGTGCCCGTCCAAGCATCCTTTTCCACGAAGAAGCTGATCCCCATTCTAAAATTGGGTTGGAAAGTCAAGGTAATCTCAACAGAACAGTTGTGACCGTAACCACGACCCTATTCTTATCTGTCTCGAAAGATAGTAGTGCGGAAGGTGATTGCACTGGTGGAGGCGGTCCGGAGAATGCGACCAGGCCCGACTTCTTGGATATCGATGAGGACACGCTGGTGTTACCTTCCGCCTTTTCCCCATAGATAGTGCCAGTAGGCAGTAGACAAAAACGGAACTGATATTGGTCCCGAACATGACGTAAAGGCATCACCTAGCAATCATACATAGTAAAAAGTTCTCTTTATGCCTCAAACGTTTCTAACGGTTCCCCTACTTCTTGTACGTGGACCGGTGAAATATGGTATCTCTAGATGACTATTCATTAGATCAGGAATCTCGCGTCTATCCTGAGTAACTCCATGTTTGCATCTGTTCTTATACCTGTATCATCTACAGATAAATCAAGATCAACTTGTTAGAATCGTAATCCCATAAAGTAACTATGTCCCTATCAACATACTCTTCCTCATATACTGTAACTTATCATGTAAGTCAAATAGCTCGCGCTATCAGAAAATGGAGCTAGGATCTGCAGTTATGACCCATGACTTCTCCAGTATTATCATACAGTACGGCGCTAATCAATACCAGTACTGAGGAATTCGGTGAAGTTCGTGTTGAACGGAAATCATAGATCCAAGAAAAGCGCTGCAAAAAAAAAAAACAAGAAAGAAAATGAACGCTGAGGGATCCAGCAGGGACGACACCATAACAGGATGTTCCACGTCCACATCTCCAAGAATGATCATAAAGAGAATAGAGGATAGGCGCTAAGGGATCCGAAAACATCGAAGCTCCGAAATAGTGAGCAATTTCTTTGTGGAACCGGTGCTCTTTAGGACAGTGACGTTTTGTCATTTCTTCTACCGATATCTACCCTCCGAAGTTGTGATATGCACCACGAGAGGATCACCTACCCGCCTCGCTTGTTACACAACCCGGCACAGTTGGATTTTTACCTAAGGTTTTGCGTACTTACCGGGATGGGTCACCAGTATCAACTTGATCACACCAGTGAAGTAACAACCACCCTGTGGTGACATCATGTTATTGTTTGTCGGTATCAAAAAGAAAAAAAAGAAAACGGAAGACTCTTAATTTAGAAACTACACAAAACGCTTAATGTATTTTTAGCGAGCCACCTTGACAGACGATGGGCTTAAAAGCATAGATGGTCTGCGTAGGCAGATATTAAAGCGCGGAAAGCAAAGATTTAGCCAACGCCATACAAATAGCAAGACATTTCTCTCTTCCCTGTGTGCGGAAACGCTCCGGAATGCGAAAAACGTCGCGCCTCATCATTATGGTTGTGTTACAACATAACGTTACAAACTGGGTCGAGACTGAAGGGGAGATCCAACGACATGCAGGCAATATGGTACCACCGTCCCATGCGGCTGGCTGCCTTTGAAGCATGCGTGAAAAGAGAAGGTTTACTTCTTCTTCCTTTATGTCGGCTTGGCTTTTTCTGCTGGCCGTGTCCCTGGCCGTGGTGAAGGCTTCTCCCTTGGACGCCGCCGTGTTCGATGACAAGAATTTTACCTACTGCGAACCACAATCTAATTTCACCATCACCTCTATGCATCGTCTATACAATGCGTCAAACAACACTTATGCATTCAACGTAACTGGTGTTCCCGCAATCACCGTCGATAATCTCAACAAAAACCAGACGGGTAAAGACTTTGACCGAGTACAAGTGACTCTTTGTTGCTTATACATAGTCCAGTTTTCTCGACAGCTAAACTTGAACTGCTCATTGGGTTTACACATATCGCTGGCCAACCACATCGATTGTGTTCGGACGTAGTTACTGGTTGCCCTGTTACTCAGGGCACAAATGTTACACTTGGCATGGTAAATGTTCCTTTCTTTCTCCGGTCGTGACGGAAGGATGTGTAATTGATAACCTCGCTCTTCTTTTGGACAGGATATTTCTTTACCGGAGACATCTTTTCCCTTGGCAGATATTACAGGACGTTATTCGGCTTGGACAGCAGACCAGGGCTTTTTAACTTGCGTTTCATTCGCACCAATAGGCTATCAAAATCCAACATGGCGATATATTTTCATATTTTTACCGGTTGGATTCACGGTATTCGCCGCCATTGTTTCTTTTGTCGCATCTTTCGCGTCATTAGCTGATGTTCGACGCGACCTTCTGCTATTTACATCCAACTATGCCATGTTACCAGCTGCCTTGCGTTTGAAAACACCCGGATTCTTCGATCTGATTTATCATGCGCAATTCATCGTTATGACAGGACAGCTCAGTATTTCTTATCCTCCCTTTTATCGCCTGTTCACATCCAACTTTTTATGGAGTTTTCTTTTATTTCCAACGAACTGGCTGAATAGTGTGCTAACCACTGTTCATACTTCGCCAACGAACCCATCATCCGATACACATACGTCTAATAGCCAGTCACCTGGAAATGTCGTTGGCACCGGCATGGTTCAACTCACAGCACCTATGGGACTTGACGTCAACGATCTCTTCCTCATATGTCTTGTGTTTTTCGTTCTCGTTTTTGCTTTCTGCATGCTACTATGTGGTGTTGTTACTGTGGTTATGGCTATTCTGCACTTCACCTGGCCTGATAGATTTGAAACTGAACATAAAACATCGGATTTTACAATAGGTATGTATCTTAAGCGGTGCTATGCGATCTAACCACCTGTCATCAGGAATTGGTGTGCGCGTGCTCACACTTTTTTATCTTCCGCTTGCTACGGTGGCATTTTATCAGTTGATGCTCCGAGCAAACTGGTATATCCTGCTCGTGGCGGCAATTGTCCTCGTCTTTCTGCTCTTCTTACTTCCTGGATTTATTGCGTTTGTGCTACTCGGGATAAGACCATCTTCTGTTATCTACTCAGATACTTCTCTACTTCTTCGCTATGGATCATTGTACAACACCTTCACAGACGATCAGTTCTACTTCTTCATCGTCATCATCGTCTACAAACTGATTGTTGGTGCAATGGTTGGTCTTTTCCAAGCCAATACCATCGGACAATTAGTTGTGATTCTCATCGCTGAAACGACATTTCTCGGGACACACTTTATAAAACAACCATACTGCGACCGGCACATCAACCTTCAACACTCGATCTTTGGTGTCACACGTTTGATTATTTTGATTATGAATTTGACTTATCTCGACACGTTTAATGTGTTGGATCGCAACAAGCAGTATGTCGCCTATATACAGGTTATACTGCACTGCCTTGTACTGTTGCTGATGTTTGCTGTGCCAGTGAAGAATCTCGTTGTACTGATGACAGGACTTGGCGACGACGAAGTTTATGGATCGAGCCTGCCGCCAGCAAGTATGGCGATATGGCGGCCGCAGTACAGACCAACAGACATA
Source organism: Saksenaea oblongispora B3353 (assembly GCA_000697495.1). NCBI lineage: Eukaryota > Fungi > Mucoromycota > Mucoromycetes > Mucorales > Saksenaeaceae > Saksenaea > Saksenaea oblongispora. The sequence continues at coordinate 51,657 of JNEV01000456.1, read as the reverse complement.
GAAACAGATGATGACGAGGAGATAGGTCCCCGGCATGGTCGATCCTCTGGCAACCTGACAGAACGATCTAGTCGAACTGGATCGCCATCCACGTCGAATCTTCACGGTCCACTGTATTCAAGTTCTGCAAATAGTCGTGACAACCTTCGTGCCTCACGATCAACCACGGCGCTTGTCGTCATGAACGAAGAGATAACTGCTGCGGAGCCACTGATGAAAAATAAGCAGCGCTCCTCTGGTTACGCAGCACAGCCATTGCAAATTCGTGAAATACGTCCGACATAATGCGAGGCACAGAACACATAGATTTTTCTGTGCTATGTAGCATGCGTCGAGATGTTTCATTTTGACTCTGCTGATGTATATCTAATTTGCTTTCAACTGTTCATATTAATGTAAATATTGGATTTTTTCATAATCATTTGCATTTGGAAATTAGGGCTTTATGCACATGCTTTCAGAGTGGTATTTACCAAGTAAGTTTATACGTTCTTTCCACCAGGACGTATGGCCAGCTTCTGTGAGACATCCGGTGTTTGCAGAAACCTCGTGTACCGGTATAAATTCATCCCTTATTTTTTTTTCTTATCAGCATTCTACTCTGTGATAAACAAACGTGTTCCTCTCAAAACGTATAAATTTTATCACGTCTCATTAGGTTAACTAAGCAACAAGAATTGAGCGGGCTTATTTAAGAAATGTGTATTTTTGTAGCGTAGTGTTGTGGTCACCTATTTTATTGCCATTGCAACGATGGACAGCGAATAACAGCAGATTTTTCCACCTACTCTGACAACATGACTTGACATATGATTGACATATTTCTAACTTGAGGGTCAACCTCTAGCCTGGGAACGGATCTTGGCATGAGACCTCTCGTACACTAATACCACAATTTGTGAGCATACAGGTTGCACAGAAAAAAAAGCCCCCATATCGGACCATAGGTTGAAAACGTAAGATTTTGCACCAGATGGAGACATATGCCTTGGTTAGCGCGGAGTACTGCTGTGTTACGTATGTATTTTTGGGCGCAAATTGGTGAACTTCTACGTTACTTTGGGTCTACAATGGTAGAACATCAGACGTTTATCATAAGTAGAAGTGAAGAGTGGGATTATACAAATCTTTGTATAATATCAACTAATGCTTTCAGGTTTTTGACGTTTGACTTCGGGCTGTAAAGGAACATAAATCGACTCTCAAATCTGTTCAAAATTAACTTTCAGCTTTGCATCCATTTCGTTTTATAAACTACCCACTGCTGTTTAAAACGTCTTGCGGGAGGTGCATATCATTTTCATGTTGGCTCTCAATGAACTTTACGTTGGAAGTAGTACTTCTTTTGCGTCGAATTCAAGTGGGCCTGGATAACATGGGTTTGCGTAATGTATTGGTTCATTGGGTTTCTAGATAACGAAATCCTTCCGGGTCAAGAAATAAACCATTTAAAAAGGAAGAGCATTCTTTTTCTTTTTTCTTCGGCTTTGTTGATCGCAAACATCCCCGGTACATACTGGGATTGACTATAAACATAGGATCACTCATGCCTGTTGATGTATTGTTTGGACCACTGGCCGTTAAACATCAAATGGCTACATGGCATCAGCATTTTCTCCCGCTCTCACCCATCACGGTGTGGGGCACGGCATCCGTGAATACACGGAAATACCCTTCGGGGATAAGTAAGACAACATCCGAGTACAAGAGGTATTAACCATGAATGAATTTTCTGCTATTCTGGGACCAAGCTCAAGTAAGTTTTACGGTTTATCTGATGGCGCATATTAAGTTCTTCCTTAGCGTAAACTTGGCCTTTCATGGATGCAAAATTTGTTTAGACTAGCGTAAAAAAAAATTCGAAAACAGTAATGAATAGCCCTTATATATTGGATAGTATCGTATGGACTTTTTTTTTATACAGCAAATCTATAATACATGAAGACGCTCTTCTTTGCTTTATCGCGATATAATATCATTTAACATATCCCTCTGGTCCTGAGCCGCTTTCTGTAAGTCAAGTACCCTTCGTTCCATATCGTCGACAGTACCCTGCACCCATTCTAGCGTTGCTGTGTGACCATGTGAAGAAAGGCGCCCGTTTGTATTGTCCATAGCATGAAGAGTGCTGGCAACCCGGAATACCTTGTATGCCATCCACAAATTTGTTATGAATACCAGTATCATGCAGATCGCCTGGATCCGTGTAAACTGTTTTTCTCCAACCAAGTAACCAGCCTTGAAACTCAACAACTGTGAATGGACATCACCCTTATTTTCCTCTGAGGATGGATGCACTGCGGGATCCGCTGTCAATTTTTCAACAAGATTTGGATCTTGAAGCACCTTATGCAACTGGGTGTAAAACTCCAGATGAGCATCTGCAGCATCCTTTTCGATAATAGCTATATTTTAACAATTAGTTTCTCTGTAGCACAGGCTTTTAACGTACAGCTGACCAATCCGCTTTTTGTGAACTCGACTTGATATGTGACCAGCACTCGTACTTTGTTTTTACGCACACGCGTAATGCATGTGCGAGTTTTCACAACAGCAATCTGTATCTCAGGCGATGATGTAGTGGTGAGGATGGTGACATAGTATGGTAGTCCACGATGAAGGCGTTGGTCTCTGAAATAATGCTCTGCTGTTTTGGTTCCTTCGAATATTGTCAGTTTTGGTGGTGACCATATGGGGAAATTTACCGCTGGCCCTCCTATAGGAACTTTCACGAACACCATGGTGCCACCGGCCCAAGTTTACATCTAACGATGTCTACATTTGAATTCAAACTCTAATAGCGTTATGTTCGACATACCACGATACTGCTGAATCTCCCTTAAAAACCCTTTCATAAAATCGCTGATAAACAACGTTTTGTACATTTCCTCGACTGTCCCCGAGTAGGTCTCATTCAACGCGACATGAGAGTAATGCTCGCCTTTTGTTTCACAAGGACATAATCTTGGCTGTCTCACAACTTTCGGCTTAGGCTTCTCCTCTACCTTTATCTCGGAAGCCTCTGGCTCACCATAGCCAGAGTCCAGCAATTGCCTTTTTGGTTCTTCTGGAGGCAATGACTCCTTCTCTGAGAATGGGATACTTGAGGTTTCCAAATGACTTTCTGCATCCACATCGTCAATGATGTCACTTTCGTTACTCGATAGTGATGTCGTCGAGCTGTTGTTTGCATCTTCTGCGGAAAGTTGTTGACGATGCATCTCCCAAAGCTTTACCATTTGGTCGTAGGCTTGGTCACGGGATAGAAACGATGCAAATACATGCTTTTGATGCTCATTAAACCATGTTACTATCTCCTTTTCCTGCTTACTTTTGTAGAGAGTGTCGAGATCTGAATACCATTGGGTATAATTCGAGCGGTCATGCGTTTTTCAATCCCAGTAATTTCGGAATATCCTATGACCAACTAAAAGGGCGAGCAAACGCCTGGATTTTTAACCGCCGTCTTGTACCACTATTCACTTACATTTGTGACCCAACCAAAAATATTGGATTTAAAACAGAGATGATGCTCAGAAACATAAATATGGCCTTGTAGTAGGATATCCTTTTGTAAAGCACATTTGTAATCTATTTTTTTTTCTGTTAAGCATAATTTCTTAAACGGTAAAACGTGGGTGGTACAAACTTGCCTTCAATGAGCGCATCATATTCCGGTACACTGCGAAAAAGAGCGTGAAAATCGTCATTGCGCTTGTTACTGGCTACAGCATATTCGCATTTTGAAGCAATTGTTCCAGGCGCAGCGCTTATAACTGAACCAATTTCATACTGACTCCCCTCTTTTCCACCAGCTGTTAATCCACTTGGAAAACTATGATACTTATGCTGAGTGAAAATCGATGACACCTCCTCCGTTGATGTCTCTTGAACAAGAGAAGTGGAAGATAATTCCATATTTGCAGATGAAATTATCGTATTGGATGACTCGCCATTGGTAGTCCCTTCCTGCACCGTCTTTTTACTGAGAATTGAATGTGCTGACAGACGCTGTAAGAGTTTCGGTCGTACTGGCGCGACGTCAAGCGAAGGGGTAGGGTTGCTCACGTTTCTTTTTCGGAAATCGACTGACGATCGAGGCGAAGAGGAATTTGGACTTGTGGTATGAGCATTGGGTATAAGGTCCGACATGACAAACGGAGGAAGGTGAAGCCAAGAAAAAGGAACGTTCGCCGCGAGTCATGTTCATTATGTAGATTTAATGTCAGACAACAATTCCCGTTTTTTGTAAAAAAAAAAAAAAGGTGTGTGACACATTCTCAACGGCTGTGCAAATGCATGTCTCATTGAAGATTCCCTTTTCGGATTTGACATTAAGCTTTCAGACTAAGTGAACGATAGTGATTTTCTACTTCCCTTTTACTTTCTCCAACGTTTCTTCTTCATTGTACTGAACAATCTCGCTGAGACTAAAAAGCGGGAAAACTCTAAGTCTTTTTTTTTTATTTGTTTTCATGGATATCAATGTGACGAAAGAGTAAACAAAAAATATTGCATGAGGATGTAACCAATTTTGTTTCTTTTTAAAGGTGGCGATTTGAGGAAAGGTTATTTTGGATGTATCCACCCTTGCCACCTAAGTCTAACAAGTCTAACAGTTTGTGATATAGAAACTTGTAAGCCCATACAGGTCCCCGTAAACGACGGATGTCAACAATATACAGCCCTGGTAAGTTATGAAATCGACAAACTTCGACAATAAATCGGACTTCCTCGCCTGTATCGATACTTGGACTTCCATAGATTGGTTCCCTCTGAACCGCTGAAGTTGTGTCATTGGAAGAGATTGATAAAAGCGAGTGAGTAGTAGTCGGCATGACTTGAATAGATGCCAGAGATGAATCTGCAGAAATTCTACTATCGCTTTGTTGATAATTCGGGGTCCCTTGTAGTGGTTGTAGGGGCTTTACTTTCCGGCGCGAGCACTTTACTTTGCAATAACCATCTTTTTTCATATCAATACCAAGGGCTTGCAGAATATGGATAATATCAGCAAATACTTGGGATGGTTTTCTGCTAGTAAGTGCATAACGGTCTACTGCACCATGATGAAAACGTACTTTAGGCTCTGATGGATCAGAAGCCATTGCCCTGACAATTGAAGAAAGTCCTTCAACCGTTCGTGATCGAGTGCGACGTGATGCTTTAGAAACAGGGAGTGGGCATGGTTTTTGCATTGGTTGCTTATCGTCTTTTCCTAGATAAAAGTTAGTTTAGATACTAGTGGACGTCCAACGTGCTTTTTTTCCTTCTTTTCTTTTCGTTTTTTTTTTTTTTTTTTTTTTTTTTTTTTTTTTTTTTTTTTTTTTTTTTTTTTTTTTTTTTTTTTTTTTTTTTTTTTTTTTTTTTTTTTTTTTTTTTTTACCTTGGGGGCTTCGCTTAATCCATTTCATAAATTTCTTGCGTGTACTCTTGAAACGATCTTTTCGTTCTATTGGTAACTCAGGTATGGAAGTGCTACTTGCTTCTGGAAATGAGTCACGATTTGGATTGTCCTCCTTGGGCTGTTTGGATACGATACTTTGGCGCACGGATGCAATGACACTTTTTCGCCCGTAGCTGGAGAAAACACGACGGGCTCTTGCTTTCGGTGACTCGGACGCTTTAGGTAAGCTGTCGCGTGAGAGTTCTTGTTGCAGAGAAGGGGGACAGGTAGCGACGCTTGGAGAAGCTTCGTGTATATCTTGTGTAGATGTAGCTGTTTCTCGACGGTTATCCTCTTTTCGTGAAGTAGTTGGTGCGTGTCGGTTAACATGCGACGTTCCGAAATATCTGCGGATTGATCCATAGATTTGGGACCGTGATCTTCCCTTTTTTACGACTGTACTATCTTGTGTCCATTTTTGGAGAGGCCGATTTTCCTCGCCGGGTGTAAGTGTGTTGTCTGTGCACACAGCGGAATCGCCTCCTGTCTTCGATGTCTTGTTTGTAAAAAAGCCTAGCAGCTTTTCTGCTGCACGGTGCTGTTTTAGCGCGTTAAATTGAACCGTGCTCGCTGATTGTTTAAACCGTTCAGCCGCGGCACGACCGAGCGAGAGATGACGGAAAGAATACGTTCCATACATAGTAGCAGGTCGGATAAGTGGCGGCGATGAGGACAAGGAACTACGTGTTCGTTGTTTGGTACCAGGCCAATTGACTAGCAACTGTGCAACCGCATCTCCTTCAGCTTCAAATGCATGGCAGCTCTTTTCAAACAAAGACCAATACTCCTGTAGCCAGGGGTGCTTGGTAACTGTATCCATTGTGCATCGTTTCGCGGGATCCGGTACCAACATCTTACGTAGAAGATCTTTTGCGTCGTCGCTGATGAAGTCGGGAAACGTCACTTGGGATGATAAAATATACCGATAAAGTAAATTAATGTTGTCGCCATCAGGATTTGATGGATCATCATCGAACGGTAAATAGCCGCAGAGCATAGCGTAAAGGATGACTCCACAAGACCAAATATCAACAGCTGAACCAGCATACATTCCTTCGTTAACAACCAACTCTGGTGCTGCATAACAAGGTGATCCACATGACGTTGCCATTAAGTCGTCCGATGCCGAGGAAAAATGGTTAGCAAACCCGAAATCAGTGACAATAACATTGCGATGTCTGTCAAGCAGCAGATTTTCCTGAAAACAGCTGATAGCATGTCAATGAATGAAGTTCCTAGTCCATCAGGTTCCCTTCTCCCCCTTTCCTCTTTCCCTTCCTCTCTTTTCTTTTCTTTTGCCGTCTCTTTTTTTTTTATTTCCAATCTCCTTATCCCTTCGTGCATAACCATGCATTATTCAACGTCTTACCAACTTCAGATCTCGATGCACGACCTTCTTTTGGTGCATATACTGCACGCTACTAATGAGCTGCGCAAATAATTTTCGGGCATCCTTCTCTTTTAGATGACGATGAGCTAAGATGTGTTCGAATAGCTCGCCACCTATTTTAAAAGACGTACCGTAAGACAGCTATTCCTTTTTTTTTTTTTATATAGTCAATAGGGATCCGCTGATTTGTACCTGAAGCATACTCAAGTATTATTCCTATATATTTCTCTGTCTGCACGACATTGATTAACTTGACTATATTTGGATGCCTAAGCGTCTATCGTTTTCTTTCCATTAGTATAACAAAAAGAACTTCGTGCGTAGGCGTACTTTGAGCACAGCAATCTCTCTTTCGACTTTGCTTAGACGAGATGCGGATGGTCTTATATTTTCCTTCTTGATAAGTTTGATAGCCACCTAGAATAACGTATGAGACAAAGTGGAAATCGACTTGGTAATGTTTACCTCTTGTCCCGTCTCTGGATGAAGACCAAGTTTAACTTTTCCAAACTCGCCTTCACCTAACGTTTGTAATAGCTTATATGGACCCAACTGCTGCTGCCGAGATCGTCTTCTTGTTGGCGTAAATTTTACGAAGTCGTAGTCCTGGTAGTTCATGTGTATCAAAGCAATGGGAAAAAGGAAATAGAATTCAGAAAAAAAGATAAGAAAACACGAATGTGAAATGTTCTTTTAAAATATGCGGGATCAATAATAAGGGGAAAGAAAACAAAAAAAAAAAAACATTGAACCAGAGAAACTGTAAGGTTGTACTCATAAGGGAGAAACTTAATTAAGAATGAGGACGCGTATACTATATCTCTTAGCTTGGCTTTTTTTCAACAACAATAACCACTAAGCCTTATCAAAATAGAACTTATTTTACCAACGAGTTCTAGCCCATTTACTAGGTTCGATATAGGTTTGCATTGATCATGCTTATGGTATCCACATCTCTTATTCACATTCAAACGTCAAACTCAGTAACAATCGGCGTATCAAATTAATTTTACTTGAGATTTCATATAAAAGGGGAACTCACCCCGTTCTTAATAAAGGATATATACGACTCTCACAGTATTCTCATCCGCATCCGCATTTCTCAGTACATTCTGTTTTACATCAATATCCCCCTTCAACATCATTGCCGTAGTGTTAATGGTATAAAACTTTTGACAATTTGATCCTATACACCGGTACGGATTTAATTACTCGGTTTTGCATTGATGTTTACGCCACTTAATAATTGGCTTGCGTTGACGGATAAGGTAAGTTTGCTTTGACTAGTGAATTTTCTCTAAAGTTAAGTTCCTTTTTCATCAACTGATCGTGTAGTTTTGCGCTTGGATAGTATGACTTTCAGCATTGAACTATTTATTGCATTAGCAAAACCTTATCAGCATATATATAAAACGTTCCGAGATAAGAATACCTTTTACTCAACGAGATTATCAGCATGTAGAAGAAAACATATTCTTTTTTAGTTTCTTGGTTCTGTAGTCCACGGCATCCGCGGCAAGCAATTTAATTTACTACATGCAAAATTCTTGACGTTCTCCGTGCGTTTTTTACCTGCAAGTCCTCTGTACCGACCTGTCTTGGCTGGAAGAGCTCCCTGTTCCACAAACTTTTTTGTACCGTACAGTGAGGCTCGCCAGAAGTTCTATTGCCTCAAACCCGCCTTAAAACGATAGCGCCTCCCGTCGCATCCAACAGTAACCTTTCGGGGGTAAATGATATACATTATGGTCTATCAAAATTACTTAAATACATAGGGAAACATACTGCTGAAATGAGTACTGTTTGTCGCCGGAGGAAAAACAGATGTGAGTTATAAGAGGCTTTGATAGAAAATAGACGTATTACTAAATTTTGGTCGACACGAAGTTTCTGTGTAATGGCGTAAATGTCTTTCTCCTCCTCGCTGAATACATACATACATATATATACACACACACATATATATATATATATACGCTACGTCATACAAACCTTATGATTAGTATACATGATGCATAAACAGCGTCAAGGAGTACACACATATTGTAATGACAGAAAATATGAAAGCCGCAATCAATATGGGAGTTGCGCAACATCTCATGTCAACATAACCCCCCCCCTCTTTTATTGTTCATAAGAAAACTTGCAATGCAAAGATCGACAACATGACTATCCAAGATGCAATAGGCGGAACAAGATCTGCTGCCGTATTGTTTTGCTTACTCGTACCATCTCCTTCTGGGTCAGGTACAATCTTTACGCATTCATTCAGATCGTTTCGCCGAGGTGCCACAGGTTGAGCATAGCCATCAAAATCACAGTTGTTACGATGTTTGTTCTCTTGTGTATACAAGTGGTACAACCAACTCAACTTATCTGCCGGTGCACAGAACGAAAATGCGCCGTATTTGCCGTCCTCACCACTGCCACCGATGTCACTGCATGAGACAACCCCACATAACATGTCAATCTGCGACCCGATAGCACTTGTGTTATTGGTACCGTTTGTGTTTATCACTTTGTTGGACGCAACACAGGCAAGGTTATTCCGCATACAATCGCATGCTCCTTCAGAGGGAGTTGGTGGAAGAACAGTGGATGCTTTCCAGTTCTCTGTCTGGGCAGGGCAATCAGGGGTTGCTCTCTTCTCGTTCTCGGCCACCCGTGCCTGCGGCAGATTTATTTGTTTAAGTGCTCTCTGTAGGTGAAAATAGTCATCCAACAATTCAGCTTTTCCGTTATCATCAATCTTGACTAGACCGTAGTTATTTTTCTCCTGGGTCCACTCGTACACTACACCACCCGACCAAACTTGGTTCATTTCTGATCCGTAGATGGCAGACACTTCACCGAATTGGCGTGGAAGAACGAGATTACAACCAAATTCGGAGAGAAAGACGGGTTTACTGTAGCCTTCAAATTCTCTGGTACGGTCGGCATAACCGGACTTTTCGAACGAGGAGGCGCCACACCACTCGTATAAATTCACGCCGTAAAAGTCCGCCTGCAATTCTTCTTCGCCACAAACGAAGTAGTCCTTCATTGCAGTACGAATGTTTTCGTCATCATTGCTGGCATAACCCACCGGAATGTATCGCTTTTGTGTACCTCGGATATACCGCTTAATATCACGTATGGCTGCTTTGACGAATGGTGAGGCCTGTGTGTTGGTTTTGTCATTCGTCACTTCATTGCCAGCAATAAACGCCACAACATTATCATATTTGCCGAATGCGTCGACAACTGCTTTATAGGCATTATAGAGATAGACCGTGTACTGGGGCTCCTTTCGATTGATAGAAAATTTCGGTGTTGCGATATCCAACAAGAGATATAAGCCATTGTCTGCAAAAGACTTCATGCATGCATCATGGTCCTTCTTAGGATCAACTTCATAAACGCGAACTACGTTTAAACCAAGCTTTGCCATTAGAGGCGCGTCTCGTGCGCATGCTGCAGCGTCCGTCAATGGGTCAGTTGTTGTCAGACTATTGTGAGTTCTGGGTTGGTACGCTACACTGCAGGAAATATAAGCCCGGCTATCTGTATTATCTTGGACTTACCCTTTTATAAAGAACTGTGTTTTGGTTACCGAGTCCAGAAACCGATTACCACTAATGGTAACTGGGTTTAGTGCAGTAGCTGCGACGATTAAAAGTATCGACACAAGCAGAAAAGCGAGCTGCATTTTTACAATCACAAACGGGAAGTCTACTGAAAAAGACGAACCGACTCTATTATCGTTGGAATGTTTCATATGGGTATTCAAGAATTGTCTCAGTCACATACAAACTCTCCGTATCGCAAACAATAACTTTCACGAAGTATCTTGTTAAACGCCCAGGCTGCCTGCTCATCTTTTCTAAAACGACCTAGCGTCCAGTTGTTGTCAATTGTGACGCATTAATGGAAGATGCACCACTTCATTGTATTGCAAAACAATGGTAACTGCCGTTGATATGGTTAATGGTAGCAATTTTCCGACAGATTAAATTTCCGAGGCTCAGAACCAAATAACAAAGACGATGTAATAGTTTTACGGTCGGTACCAGCGTGAAAAATGTCTGGAGCTGTCAGACATCAAATTGTTAAGTATCTTTTATTCTGCATATGTCAATATGAAGTTAAATATTGCCTCGAAAAAAAAAACTCGCATTTCCTTTCCTGCTATGGCGTATATCTAAATTTGGTTCAATCTACCCCAATTTAAACATCCGATATTGGCAATGCAACTTTTGTAAATCCTTTCCAATGATGGTTCAATGACAAAATCGAAATCTCACATCCATCGGCTTCTATCATCCGCGCTACCCACACATATCAATACTGCATAATGTCTGTTAGTTTGTGGCCATCAAACTAAACACCTTTGGTGTTTTTACAAAAGGTAAACCGTCATTCTTGCATGTACACATGTATTATTTCTAGTAGCTCCAGTAATAGCTTGAACAACGTTGCTAACAATCTAAACCTTCATATTCTTAGGTTTGTATTCACTTCACTCTCCTCCTCCATCATCTGATGCATCTAGCTCTTATACTTTTGCGAAAACACATTGGCACTTTTGGGAAGATTTCCTTGCATTGATTCAGATAAAACGCCAGTTAGCGCATATTATCAACCCACTGCCAAATTGCTCGACTTCGATATGAAAGTTCGGCGGTCACATTTCTTTTGTAAAATACAGTGTTTTCCTATTTATTTACGGCTGGTCATTAATGTATTTGCTCAGTTGGTTAAAACGTTTTGCGCGAGATACGTATCATTTCTGCATTCGTTCTAAATGGACTGTCTGTTGAAAGTAATATTTTTGCGTCGAATTATAGCGGGTCTAGAATATGGATTGTATTTCAAGGTAAGGAAACGTAGGCGCGATTATTCATGTCTTTCTGTTTGTTGTTTATCATGCATGACCCCCTATCCCGAATCATCCTAGATGTATGCGCTACTTTTGTCTCTCCATAGACGCAAATTTATTATAGAGTAGCGTAAAAAATCATTAAATTTACTGCCTATTTATTTCCGTCATTGTCATAATCAATCTATATTGCAATTCTTGTTCTAGTAAATTTAATGGGTATTATGAGGAACAGCTGAGAATAGATGAGAAAAATGACATGATTGGGAGATGCTCGTTCAAAAACGTCGCTCTTCCTTCATTTTTTCTTTTCGTTTCGGTATTTCGTAGTTTTTGGATTACTAGTACCCTGTTTATTGAACAAATTTTTATCCTAATGCATTTTTCACTAGGATAAGAACCACTTTTTTAAATGCGAGGTTGTCATATATATCAGAATCAAAAATAACTGCCAAAAACATATTCATCTTGATTAGCTCGTTGTAGTAATGAAAGATCCATCTTCCGATCGGATACGTTTTAAAGCAGCTTCCTCGTTAGCACTTCAACAAAGCATAGTAACGGTAATAGTAATGAGCATTGCCAAGCAGGCTACAAATACTTTATTTTACGTTTAACATGACCGGCCTGGTTAAGGACGTTGTAATACCAGTCTTTTGCACTGGAGTTACAAGTCCCACTTGTAATAGTATAATATTACAATGAATAGCTATTATGGCTATTTTTGCATCTTGCTTTAGGATTCCAGAATTGGGGGAAATTTTGTCGGGTACTCCCCTTGGGCACTCCTTCCCCTCAGATTAAGTGCTCAAGAGCGAGGTTTTTCGGAAGAAGTGAACGAGCATAAGTCTAATCCAAGACACTCTTGAGATAACTGTTAGTTCAGTGTGATAAATTGGTGTGATGTAATTATGATTATACGATGCATTAGCATATATGTACTACAACTCTTTCGAATATACTTCATGGCGTTATTGAGCCTTTGATTAACCGTCGCCCGATTTGGAAATTCGTCGGCCACTTCCCTTGGGCACTCTCACACTCCAATATTATCGTCAAACCGCAATAATAAAACATAAGCTAAAAGCGTCCGAGGGTAGGGATGCCCAACTGTTAGAGCGTTTGCTACTTGGGAGTACGCAAGAGGTATAATAATTTGAATAGTATTAACTATATGCATCACACTGAACATGTACTGTAAGCCGTCACCGAAGTATGAGGGTCGCAGTTGGTAAGTTGACTAAAAGCACCATTAGTCCCGCAAGATTTACCACAGCTTAATTTGCATGGATATCAGGATGTAATTTAATTTTCCTTCCTATTGTTTTTTTTTTATGAAATCAAATAAAAAAAAAGAAGGATCCTGTGACTGAACTACAAGTTAAGGACAGAATGCTTCAGCCAACTCCATTTACTCCAAAGCGTAAGAGCTTGCCTTTGAAAATACGCTATCTCCTAGTCAGGAATAATAATGATATAACAGAATTTCTATAGAAAGAAGAAGGTCATTCCCTAAATCCCCATCATTTTGGAAGGAATTAAGGGTATTCACTCAGTCCCCTGTGTCATGTGTTATATTTGCGTCTTGTGGACAGGTAGGCATGACCTGTGCAATGTATTAGTGGTGCGCTACAGAACAATAAATTTAGCACCTGAAACTTGTTTTTTTCATAATACGCTTACTAGATTGGCATGGCAACTGATCCTTTAACAAGTGTTTTGTTGTTGTCATATCCAGTCATTGCCCCGTAGGTCCGGAAGGCTATCGAGCAAAAAAAAAAAAATTGCCGAGGTAACTCTTGCAATAAGCACAGATAGATTTTAAAAGTATAATATAGTTACACGACCGATTCCGTAGACTCTAATTCTTTTCCACATTTAGATGCATCACGGTTCGATCGCAAATTCAACAACTACTTCCATAAGCAGCTCCAAATTGATTATAAAAAAAAGCAGCAATGTAGGCTCTTCACATGTGGAAGATAACGATGTTTATGCTTTCCGAAACGCCATCAAAACCCGCTTCTATGAAAGGAAATTATCAGATCCTTTATGCACATTTGTACAGTGTTTCGGGGAAGTGTCACAGCCGATGAGAATCGCTACCGCATGCTTAGAAATGGATATTGGATCCTAGGCTCTACCTTCTTTTTGGCAAAGTTCCGGTACAATTAATGTATTTCCTATCGTGCGCAAATGTAGAAGTATTATTGTTTCGAGAGGAATTGGGAAGTAGCTAATGATTATCATGTTAAGCGTAGATGGCAATGCTGATTAAGCCATCAGAATTTTCCAACTGATCAGTTGTAGGAAAGATGGAGTCAAGTGATTCAACCAGATGCTTTTCACAAACAAAGGCCGTCTTTGTATTTGCTTTATAAACCCTATCCTCATATGGAGATATTTTTGGTGACTGGGAGGTAGACGCAAGTGCTACTTCCTGTTGGAAGTGGGAAATATGGCTCTATTTTTACTTATACCTGATCTTTTTGAACAGAATAGAATCGTGGAGAAGCAACAGACTTCTAGCTCCTTCTACTGTATGAGAGTCTATAATAATCTCATAATACACACTGATGTCTAACAGGTATAAGGGTATACATTTCAATAGTAAAAGGAAAGCTATTTACCAGAGATGTTCAAGGGCTTTAAGGACAATCTTGCTCCAAACTCTTTGTATGCTTTTTTAGCGAGCTTATATTATTGTGTGCTGACTTGCTCAAATCCCTCAAAACCGATATGTCTCCACGTACTCTTGGTGCTCCAACTTCAGCGTTTCGATCACTTTGACTACCTCCAGTGCACCCTATATTTTTTTTTAAAAAAAAATTGAACGAACAGCAATATGCCTCGCATGCATTAATCATACATCCGTCACCAATTTCAAATGGGAGTTTCCAAAGCGCTATAACGAGTTGGTCTTCTTCTCTTCACCATTACCCAAAGACAAGGGCGACGCCCAAATTCATAGGAATCATTTGAAATGCGGTACCGCTAAAACTTCTACCTGAAACACCCTGAAACATTTCAGCAACATTTACTTCGGTTTGTTACACAGTAAAGAAAAGGGAACGCGATCGCCGAGGCGAAACATGATTGTTCGCAGATGATGATGTACTACCCGTCATAGAAAGCCTTGACGCACCGGACTAATTAATTTCTTACTCCGATATGGGGTGACTCATGGTTTGCTTGATCGACGGATAAATACTTCAAACGGACCACCACATACAAAGACTTCTATACTGTCCTTTAAAAAAAGAAGGGAATAAAGTACCAGAGTATATTTTCTATAATATATCTGAAAATTGTTAGTACCACATGTCCTCGGAGGCATTGATTTGCGGTTCATGTGGTAAGCTTCCTGTTGAGGGACTTTGTGTACAAAATCGGGGCTGTGCTGCGTATGTTCATCATCCCTAAATTACATCACGCAGAGTAGTCTGACCCTTTGAAGAGATCCGTAGCAAGTTATAGCCTGAGTAAACGTGGTCGTAAATGCCATAATTTAATAGGATGGACAATGTTTAGTTGCCATGATAGGTCGGCTATCCGTTGGAGCAATCTCATCACAATTGCTGAGAAAATTATAAATATTATTATTTTGTGCGGATGAGGACAAGAAAACAACTTGCGAGTTTCCGGAACTATTTATTTGTAGATTATGATGTTGCATCAAACAAAAAATGCTCAGTACTTTTCTATGCCATTGGCCAGAAGCCTATTCCAAGACATAAATGCTGTGTCCTTGTGGTTGCTACCTCTGATCGTCTTCATTACAAGAATCATGCTTTTATATTTGTTGTCTTACAAAAATATACATTTATCATTCGTTTCTTTCCCTATCAAATGTATCTTGTTACCTTACGTAAATGGAATATATTGTCTCTTAGCACATCGCTGCTTCTTTATAAAAAAGACAGATGCAACAATTCCATGTGAAACAGCATATTCTATGCATAAAAATGAACATCTTTAAATAGTACACGTTTAACAATTTCCTTGCAGCAAATAAAAGACAGAAACCGACTACACTGGGGAGTGTACACAGCGACAAAAGGCAACCTATGATTATGTTTCGGACACCGAAAAAAATGGGGGAGCCGAAGAACCAAGCGGAGAACCACTACCACTTGTGTGACATCATTTCGATCTCATACACTGACAATGGTTCTCTGTTAACTCCCTTCCTTTTTGTCCTTCATTCATGCCCCTCGATCAATCAAAAAACAAACATTCTGTCATGAAAAAAGTACCATGTGCAAGTAAGAAGGACATTTGTACAAAAACAGGGCTAATCCACTATATTGCAATGACGCACACCAGTAGTTACTCACGATTCTGCTGTTCAGGCCGATGAAGGTTATGTAGAACCGCGGGTCGAAGTGCTTGGCTGTATGGACGACTGGAGTGATGAACAGAAAGCTGGTAGGTGGATACGAATATCTCTTTAATATGATCAAAGATCTAGTCGAGATAGAAATATGGGGGCGAGAGCTGCTCTGAGATAAGTGATTTTTTAATCCCTTCGTGGTATAGAAATTGCATATCAGCTGTTACGTGAAATTCCACCTTCCTGGGCACTCCTAGTTGTCGGTCGACTTACCCCGTTATTACACCGAGATTTTCTAGCCGTAAGTGGTAAGAACTGATTGGGCGTATCCGCTAATGTTTGTTGGATATAGTTATTACCATACGAAATATCCTTCCATATTCTTAGCTACGTTGATGCAATTACGCTCGCTCGTGTTTCTTGTGTGTCACGCAAATGGCGACAACTGAGTGACGATCAAACCTTGTGGCGACAGTTGTACCTGTCACAAAGATGGAGATGCGATCAAAAAGCGATTGATAATTACCTATCCAACAAAAACATGTTTGCTACATCGAGACTACGCACAACGTCATCATACTTATTAAAATCTCAACCAACTGATACGACAGAACCAAATTTGTTTCGGCCTACATTGGCACCTGTACCACTTGCTCGAACAACTGCAACCGTTTATGATCCTGCAGCATTGCCAACTATGCCAGGCGCCCCCTCAGGTAGATTACGGACATTCCAAGGCCCGAGTGAAATGTTCCAACGTCTTCGTCAAAGACGAATCCAACGGCAATCCCAACAGAACCAGAATACTACAACGCCATCTGCATCCTCCTCTTCTTCATCGTTACCAGAACTACAACCGATTCGTACCGAAGACGTAGAGCCCTTGTCACCAACGACCACCGATAGACCAAATGATCCGATATCACCGACATCACCTCACGCCGAATCATCCTTATCAGCCGCACTCATCGTATCCCCTACAACATCGTCACCAAATCGTCCCCACAGCAGTTCTGGTCGTAGACTAGCTCTCAGACCATTCTTACAACCACTAAGCGTTGCTGCGCCTTCTTCTCATTCACGCTCACAGCCGTTAGTGAGCTCCGCCAGCCGAGAATCATCACGTATGAATCGATCTTCAAACGTGCCCGATGTACGCGGTAGTGTTTCAGCTACTGCGTCACGATCTTTGTTTACACAAACATCTTCGAATACTTCAAACCATGTCGATCATTCTTTTAGAAACAGACCTCTTACAAGACGCAATGTAAAATATGACGAAACGGCATTGTATCATTATAATGAAGAGACAGATAAACGGTTTATCAACTGGCGACGCTTGTACCGGAACCGAAGCTTGATCGCAAAACGATGGCGTGAAGGAAAATGCAAAATGAAGGTGTTTTCCTCTCCCACTGCAGCGGCACATGTGCAGGATATGCACTCGGAAGGCATCTACTGCATTCAGTTTGATGACGACAAGATAGTGAGCGGCAGCCGTGACAGGACAATCAAAATATGGGATATACGAACAGGAGAATGTCGAGATACACTAAAAGGGCATACAGCAAGTGTCCTTTGTTTGCAGTACGACGATGAATACATAATTAGTGGAAGCAGCGATTCAACTATTATTCAATGGAATATCAAAACAGGAAGCGTAGTCAAATCACTCTTGGGACACACAGAAAGTGTACTGAACCTTCGATTCTGCAAGAACCGTGTCGTCAGTTGCTCCAAAGATCGTACTGTGCGTATCTGGGACTTGGAGACGGGCAAACAGCTAAGAGACCTTCGCGGACATCGAGCTGCTGTAAATGCAGTTCAATTCCAAGGAAACCGCGTCGTTTCCGCCTCTGGCGATCGCACGATCAAACTATGGGATATGGTATTGAAGAGAAAAAAGAAGAATTCTGCTCAAGAACAAAACTAACTGTGTCTTTTAAAAAAGGATACGGGCCGATGCCTTCGTACCTTCGATTCTCACAGTCGTGGTATTGCTTGTGTTGAGTTTGATGGAAAACGAATTGTTAGTGGTTCAAGCGACCAAACAATCAAAGTATGGGATGCAGCAACTGGCCAGAGTATCCATACACTTGCAGGACACACAGATCTTGTCCGTACAATCCAGCTAGATTCGGCATCGGATAGAATTGTGAGTGGAAGTTACGACGGAAGTGTAAAGATTTGGAATCTGAGTGAGGGCCGATTATTATTCACTCTCAATCAAGCAATTGAAGGGCGGTAAGTGTTTTAGATGGCATGGTATGAATACACTGAACTGGTTTGTAGTGTTTTAAATCTACAATTTGATTATTCACGAATTGTTTGCTGTTCCAATCTTGCCAAGATCATGATATATGACTTTTCGCATGGCATTGACACGCAGTTCTTAATGTAACAAGGCACCAAAGGGTTGATATCCACTGTACTATATCGCGCGAGCATTCTGATCATCATTCCATCCCTTGAGGCAGACCGAATTCATGGCTCTGTATTCTCTAGAAAAACAGATAGGGTCGAGAGAAAAAAGAAATATTGTTTACAGAAAACACGATAAAACAAGGTTTCAATTTTTTGTATGTACGTTCTCCATCATAATATCATCATTCGCAGCCGTACACCTCCCTGATACTGATAGCCGTGGAAGACGTAATTCATCCGTGGACAGGTACTGTGCAAAGGATGCATAAAAAGAAGATCGAGCTTTGTCGTTCGGAGCGCGGTTAGATCGTCTCCGACATGACAGTGAGACGGGTGGGGGTGGAGGCACTGGTGGAGGGGCATGGACAAAAGGATTGGAAGTTGACGAAGTTGACGATAGCGTTGTCCGCCGTTCGTTGCTCATCAAGTCACTTACTGGCGGCGCGTCAAAGCAGCTATCCATCGTACTAGCATTGCTGATAACACTTTGTCTGTTTTCGGAGAGTAAATACCGCGATGTAAGATTAGACTCCATTTTGTCGGTGTCTGTTAGCAGCGTCGGGTCGGAGGTAGATGACGGCGAGGTTGGATAGGTTCGGCTGCTCAGGCACGTTTCTTCTTGCGGCGGCGTATCTATGGGTGCACGATTCAGCCAACCATGCCACTGTTCTAATTCTTGTTGGTTGGCTACTTGGATCAACACATCCGACCATCCTAGGCCATGTACCTTAAGTAGGTACTGACCCGGTGTTGAGGAAATGATAGCTGCGTGGGAATATCCGAACACTGTTCCCTTTTTAGACTCTTCCTAAAAACATACGAGGAGGGAAATTAGGTTTTCAGGGTATTAGGAGATCATGCATGTTCATACCGAAACCCAAGAAAAGTAACCAAAACCAGGAAATAGAATGATGTCTTTCATGTCCCATGCTGCTAAGAATGGCCAATACCGATAGACGTGTTGAATTGGCATCCGTGCCTGAACCATGCTGAGATAACCATGATACATACGCCCAAAAACCTACCTCATGTGCTTCTAAAAGCACCCCTTGGGCTACAACAGGCGTTGCAGTGGTGCGTTCTTGTGGACCTCGGTTGTCTGTGCGACCAAGAGGATCTCCTACGGAAATCATCCGACCCAAACTCATCAGTTCGTTGTGCGACTGTCGTTGTTGCTCTCTTTGGCCATGGTTCGAAAGTTCGTTCAGCGACTGGGATCTTTTCCTCCCCGTAAGATCCGACGCTTTCCCCGAATTGTCCTTGGACGCGTGTTGAAAAAAGAAACCATGTAGTTTAGGCACAAACAAGACCAGCAACGAAAACGTGCTTGCCCACACAACCATAGTTGCTGTAAGATAATGTTGTGTAAAATAATCAGTCGTTGGCATGTAAAAAATGATAAACCCAATGGTTGCAGAAAAGAAGATATTACTAATGCAAAATAAGTTGTCAACGTGAAAAGATAGTATCACAACTTACTAGACGGAGAGTCCGATCTGCTTGTACTCACTGTACTTGGAGTAATTTTTTCCCACAGATCGGGTCTTGAAAGCCAGAAAGGTAGCAAAGGCAAGTTGACAGGCTGCAAAAATGGTGAGGAGCCAGGAAAAGACCGTGGTAGTGGGCCCACGAAAGCTACAATCCACGTAATATGCTGTAGATGAAGCAGGAACGTCAACCGTTTGCACATCGGACGTGCCCAGCCAAATGATCAAGAGAATCTATCGGTGAATTAATAAAAATCTCACATGAATAGCATTCGAAGTACCCACCATGTCAAACACCAGGATACCACCAGACACCTTTAGTAGCTGCACATCACGGACAACCGTGCGTGTGATAAATATGTTGTTAAAGATTCGGTAAATCCGATAATTTTTGGCAATAAGGTTTCTAACATCGGTTAAGCACGTCAACTGCTTGTATTATCGAGTTTTTACCTACCCTATAATTAAGGCGTATCCTATATGGAAAGTCAAAGGAAACAGGATACAAGTTGCTTTTGTTCGGGGGATAGAGAAGAAGATAACCGAAATATACGCCAGAATAAATCCTAAAAGCTCTAAAACACAGAAAAGTGGACTGTGTGGTGAACAGCATCAGTAGCGTCCTTATATTCGTCTTTTTTTTTTCTTTTATTTACCTGGATGCCTTGAAAACCTCGCGTTTTCGGTAAGTCAATACCAGCAGAATAGTCCCCGCAGCTATGAAGATACCAAAGGAAGCGACGGAGATAATAGCGTATGTCAAAGGTGTTCCGCTTGTGCTTAGTAGTGTTTGATCCGGAACGCCTGTAGGCACCTACTGATGAAAAACGTGAATTTTTTTGTTGCATACATGCATTTATGCCATTACCTTAAATGTTCCATCGTGGTAGATAGGATGTGATATTAGCCGAAGATTGTTGGCGATAATCGATCCGATGTATTTCTCGTTTCCTTGCACCAAGTTGAAGATTCGAAAATTGCTTATAATAAATCACTTTTAGAGAAATAAATATAAAACACAAACTGTTCAACTATTACCCAACCATAGTATCTCCATTTTCGTCAAATAAAACAGGGCCTTCAGGTCCAACGAAGCTTGTGTTGAATGTGGACGGTGTCATATACTGACCAAGTTGGCCAGCCGCCAGTTTTTTTATGGTCTGCTCCGTGTTGGTTGAATTTTGAATAACTTGATTAAACCCATGGGCCATAGCCATCATACAGGAATAGGCTGCTCTATCCCGACACATATCAGCCAAAGAAGTTTACAAAAAATGACTTGTTTCTTTAGATACTAACCCTTCATTGCTGCTGACATTTGTCTGACCACCGTAAGGGTAACTTCAAAATAGAATTGAAGCGTTAATTCGCCGTTCTGGATACTAAAAGGAGCTTACATGGTAGGATCAAGCTTTGCCCATTTGCTCATAAATTCATCAAAAGGTGCATATCCGGTCAGATTGAGCAGGTAACGAAAGTTAAAGACACCACCCGAAAATGTCTCGTTAAATCGAATAGTGGTCAAGGTGTCGGAAATGTTGGCGGCGTATGCAACAGGGTCGACATGGTTCAGCCACTGATTAGAATCGCTAGTATTGGAAATGATCATGTCCGGATTATTGATGCGTCGTTGAATAGCATTGTTAAATCTATCTACTGCTGCTGCTAACGGTCTCGCTAGTTCTCCAAAGGTAATCCACACTGTATCGTTATTGACGTATCCGAGCTGACCCGCAACTGTCAACGCTGTAAGTTGAGCATCATCTTGTGCTGCTAACAAGACAATCCGAGTCCCTGTAGACATGAATGTCTGAATTGATTTTTGAACGTTGCTCGTGGGCCCGTCGGAATAAAATGGTTGATATGTTTTTACTCGGATTTTTTGTAGGCGCAATTTCATGATTAAATTTTCGGATACTACACATGACATTGTTCAGCCCTGCTGGCGAAATTTTTTTTTCTTTACTTACGCTGTTGACCAAAATCATCATCAGAATAGAGAATGCCTATAGTTGGCCATCCTTGACTGAGAACAAATGACAGTGCGGCATCTGCATATGCAAGATTGGTAGAAATTGTACGAAAAAAGTAGCCGTATTGCGTTTTATCCGACAAGGAAGCTATTACAAACGTTATATAAAGTGTAAATTGGATGAAATCAAAAAGATAAAAAAAAAACCCTACTTGCTACGGCAGAGAATGAACATTGAGGTATTTGAAGCGTACTCGTCATCAATGCTGACAATGACGTCCATGAAGATGAAATATCGCCAATCACGCCAATTACCCCTTCTTGAATTAAGGCTACAGCTGCATACACTGCCTCTGTAATTGACGCCTGACCCTCTGCCTTCCTAGGATACGAATCTCTTTCGATTAACGTAATGTATGCACCTGGGATCATACGCTGCGTATTGATCTCAGCAACAGCCATTCGAATGGCAGAGGCTCCACTATAACGCCGGCTACTTAAGAAAAAGGATTGTCCATCTTAGTTGTCCAAACCTTAGTGTTAGTTGCTTTGTCTCCTCGCTATCTTTTTGCCGAAATGGCAGCAAAACACCAATCTTTAGTTCCACCAGACCTTCGGTCCTTGTAGGCGAAATAAACGTCGTATCATTCTCTCGACTGACTACAAAGGAAAAGTTGTTGCTTTTGTCGAAATAATGGATAGAGTCAATAGTAGCATCGTCGTCGTCAATCCAGTGATTGGCGAACATGGTAGTCGAGGCAAAGAATTGAAAAAAAAGTGAAAAACAAGGGTGATCTATAAATGAATCATATTCCGAAAGAGAAGAAAAAAAGGGGCAGCCTCCATGAAGGTAATTTAGAGAGGGCTGATGTGACTGAAGGATTGTGTATAAAGGGAGAGGACACCCAATCCTAAGAGGCAAAGAACCTGTTTCCCCTAACTAAGGGAGAAACTAAATGCTTGGCCTTCCATTTTTATTACGTTACACCAAACAGAAGATCCTGATACTACATTGACCAATGTGCGCTTCCTTCGTAAAGCAACGTTGTTCCCTGCAAACTCTGAAGTTGCATGCCAACAATAATAAAATTAATGGTTATTCAACAATATTTGCATATGCTGATAGTTTGTAGTTTACATATCTATCTGACGACGAATGGGCGCAATGCTCGCTTAAGCGTGCTCGCTTTCGTCACATCCAATAAAAGCAGTATTTAAAAAATGCTCAGAAAAATAGTTAAAGGTTCCTTCATAATAAGATGTGTTTACTGTATTCTGTAAGGTTACTTGTATGTTGGATGTTGGTGAAAGGTTTTAACCCGCGCTCGTGATTGTTAGGCTGCTGTGAGAACCGGAGAGGTAGGCCATATCGCGCATCGCATTATCCTTCAAGGATGTGAATGCGCAAAGGACGCGGTTTCGATGTCCGTAGATGGTAATCTTTTGTCGCTTTTGCAAGGGACGACTAGAAATATTAGCCTTCCTTACCTTATCGGTGAGTTTTGCGAGCAACAGTCATGAGCGAAAGGGTCGATCACATCGTGAGTGAAGGAAGCTAGGTCAAGTACAAGGACGCTGTTGATAACAATAATGCGCAGATATTGTGGGTTTCAGGGCGCGGCAGTCCATTTGTGCAATGTATGCATAGATACTGAAAACACGATTTGGTTTCTGTACTTGCAGAAACTGACGGGCTGTTTGTGCAGTGATAGATCGTGCAGACGTTTCGCTGGAAGGTTTCAATGCAGACAAAGTTGTTACACATGAAGGGGAAGCTGCCAATGTTGTCGAATAAATGTCAAGACAAATGCTATAACAAAGACTATATTTGATATCATGTTTTCCTTGAAGGAACCATAATCCATCGAATCTGCCAACGCAAAAGAACAGAAGCCGGTGTACTTTTTCGATAGTCCACGAGTTGGGAGCAGGTAATCCAGCTGATCGAATCAGCCATGCTCGTTGTGCAAATAAGTTAAGGACAGGCTAATCAGGAGCGTACCAACCGGTTGATCTAGTTAACAAGTCAAGAGAAAGGAAACCAGTATGCAAACCAGTAGAATAGGAACTAAAGGGCAATCTAACTGTATTGTTTACAACATCGATCGTATTGGAGAAACGATGCATCTGAAAAGTTTTATATAGCTAGGATTAGCCAATACGTCTGATGTCTTGAAAGTGGTTATATCATTTGTTAGTTGTGCTCAACAATCGCTGTTCTCTGAGATCTTTGATTTCCTCGCATAAGCAATAACGACAACACCTCCATCTTTCATAGCTTGCATCGGTTGCTATTGCTTAATCAGTGTCTTTCTCTCTACAAAATGGGACTGGAACTTTATTCTGTGATAGATCACAGTGTCCTCATAAACCAAAAAAAAAAAAAATATTGTTGGTTTGAATAGCTTGAGCTCCTCAGACCTCTACGGTAGTGGCGTCATCAATTATTCTAGGATAACCAAATGATTCTCAATCGACGTATCTTACAATAGCTTTATTTATGCTCTTTATTAAGGCTCCGCGGAAGGCCACTCCATTTACGCTCTCAAAAATGCTGCTAGGACCCTTTCCGTACTGTAAGTTCCGCTTTTTGTGCTGTGCAAATATGTATTCCTAATCTTTTCGCAGTTTTGATGCACTTGCAAAATGTACTACCCAAACATTGTGTGAGAGAACTTACGGTTTGAAGAGCGCACACCTCTGCATCAATGGCGTATTCTGTGGGTTCAGACTTGCGCATTCATAAACAACATAACTTTGCCCATCTTTATAAAAATAATGATTGCGCATTTCGACTGCTGGAAGAAGAAGAAATGGGGAACTTAACTTTAACAGGTTTATACACTGCTGGAAATGCCAAAACTTCGCGTTGCAAACTTTTTTCTGGACATACGATGCCAAATTTATATTAGCTGGCTAGATGTCCTCTCTATCTACTATTTATGACTTGTTCACAGCTTGGAGGATTTGCAAATACTGTTCTGAGAAGACCAAAAGGCCAATCCGTGGTTTGTGTTTTAAGTACTCTGATTCTTTGTACGATGTAGTAAACGCTGAGTTTGCAAAGGATAGAATGGAGTTGGTGGTACTCGGCATTAGCTGGAAAGGGATGGTAAGGGTTACGTTGCACAAAAGCTGGGGCCAACCCTAAGGTTCTCAACCGAGGTAGTTAGATTGCCCGACTTCTAAGATGGTCTTATTTATGTACTGTATTCAGATGAGAGGATATTGTTATAAATTTTTTCCCCTCCAATTTGTAATATTCAATCACTGCAATGATAGAAGTCGCAGAAAGGAACATGAAATAAATGCAATACGTGGAGGGTCGTGAAGAATGCTCTCAAAAGCCAGAATCCAATTCCAAAAAGGTAATTTACGAGAGCAACATGTCCGAAGGTTCCTCACTAGCACGCTTTAAGTGATTTTCTTACGTTTCTCACAGTATACATAGATGCGACTATTCCTCCTAGTCTATACAAGCTGGTATCAGCCTTTTCTCGTGGATATCCTCCTGATCTCCGACAGAAAAGGCAGCCAGATACCGCTTTAACAATAACGGGGAGAAGTTAACCTTTTTTCAGATTTGCGTAGTGTTTACCATGTGCCCATATTAAGGTCAGTATTGTCGTTCATTATGTCTTTTATCAGCATAGTGTTGGATTCTCTGTCACCCTCGCAAAGCCTATTACACAAATCCTGTGTATCAACCCGCTATTTCAAGCTCCACAGTAGCAACCAATGTTGCATTGCGATATCCACATGCAAGCGTCAGACTGATACAAATGGTATGTGGAGTTGTAAATTAACCAGTTCTACAATGGCAAAAATAGCCTTACGCTATTGTTATTTGCAATCAGTTTTCAATGCTTCTCGACTTACACAAGGGAGTCCGCGTGCAGTTGAGTAAACTCCACAAATCTAAGTTAATCACTCTGTATTTGTATTCTGTACGTTTGACAATATTTCCGTTAAAACAATTACAGACAATAAGAACAAACAGAGCTATATATCAAGACGTTGTATTTGAATCATCGAGTAGCTTCGATAAAACACGTGCCCTGCACGGGCCACAATATTGGCCTTGCATCAGCCAGGCATAGAGGCCACTATGGCTTGCCATTCTTCCAGTAGGGTTTCAGCTTGTTCCAATCAGAATTAGTTCTGGACCTTGTGCAAGCCGGTCTGGCAAAACGGAGACATCATTTCCCCTCTCCAGAGGTTCACTTCTTGTTACGATAGCATGGACACATTATGCTAAGGTAAGAGATACCTCCTGACTTCATTTTCTTGAGTACGGAAAAGGTTGTTTAAGATGTCAGTCTACACATTGTCCTTCGTTCTGCCCTCAACTGCTTGAACTGACTCAACTCCGCTTGCATGAAACCAACCCATATATCACCGAGAAACCACCCTATTTTTATCGACTATCTGATATATCGTTCCATAAATACGTCGCATCTTTTTACTGAACCCGTTCTCGACCATCATCCACAATGACACAGAAACCTTACTCATCAGATTACATCACGTTGCTCCATTGCTACTTGCCCCAATTCGTGGGCTCTCTAATCACCCGCTGAAACCGTTTTTTCTTGTTTTTGTCGTGTAGCTTGCAATTTCGAATGGGACTATGTGAGGAAAGCTGAACTTCGCGGATGGAATTGCTACATAGTTTAATGATGGCTTCCTCAATATCCTGGAAAAGATGGTATGTTGATTGTTCAAGGAAGCACACGTTTCCGGCAGATGCCCAGCTAAAATTGACTCGCATAATTGCTTTATCGATTTCCTCTTGTTTCCAGTTTGGAATTTCCAAGACTGCCTACGTGATTTTTCACAGAAAGCTGTCAAGTCAATGATCAAAACTCTTCAGCTGTCTTGATGGTGCCCTACAACATTCGTGCTTTTTCATCCCATAAAGTTCAGCACGCTTTTTCAAGAACTAAAATATATTTTTAGGTAGCATTGAAAATATTGATGCGAGCAAGAAAATAACTTCATAAATCAAGACAAAGTTAGGTAAAGTTTACACAATCACGCGTACGCTTTTGAACAGAACCCCACATTATCACAACGTTCAGAAAGTTAAGGCTTGCCAATGCCGCTGAGTAGTTCATCGATGGTTCTTCCACGTTTAATCACACTACAAAAAAATTTGAGCTACTGCGGCAAGTTGGATCTTGGCCAATCAACCTGAAAAAACCTATATCGAGAAGTACGACATCATTATAACGCCAAGACTCCTACAGTAGGATACACTATTTCTTATAAAGCATTTATTGCGAGTTACCTATGATAATACATAAAGAAACATCCTCACAAATTCACAGAGAATGCTATTCGAAACTTTGAGACTTGCCAAGTTTCTGCCATCAGCTGTTAGAATAAACTGAAGGTTCTTGTCAGTAGATTCCTAGGATAACTTTCTTACGCTCTTCATTAAAAGCACGGGGCGTCCGTCTTTTTTTTTCTTTTTACTCCAAGTATATACTCCTATTTAACAGTAACTTCTTTCATCTGAATGCGTGTGTCCTTTGGTTCACTATCGCATAGCGACATGCCCGTAGCCGCCCTCATGAGGCATACAGCACAAGTACTGCTTGGACAAAATTACCGTTTCCAGAGTATACGTCTCATCGTTCCTAAGTTTAGGCTTGTCATGTTATCAAAGACGCTGACACGTCCAACCTCATAGCAAATTCTGTTGAGAATTTTATAGTCCTTATATGCCAAGCTTTGTGCAACAAGATCTTCTGCTTACACGATGACAGTAAAAAATTCATACAACACTGTTTTATCAAGATGAAATTACTTTCTGCAAAAAGTGTATCATTTTTTTCAACTTTTTTTATTGCTAGTATTTACAGCCTTGCGGGATTATAACACATATGCATTCTTGAGTAGCGTATGAACGCTACTCTCAAGAAAGCCACTAAATTTTTTTTTCGTTTCTGATTTCAGAAGAAGTACGTTTGAAATCAATATGTACATTTTTTTTTTCGGATTAGGGAATTGCATAAAGAGGGCTTTTCTTTCTTTGGAAACGTTTGCGCCGTTTTAGCTTCCGAAAATCCCGCCATAGTCTTTTGAAATTCTCGCACCAGGCTATCTCGGTGCGACATACCAAAAAGAAAAACGAGCGTGGTTACAAGTACTGTTGAGCATTGGTGGTATAGATGACCGATTTCCTAGTAGATAGTGGAAGGTCGAATTTAGGAGGCGTTAGTTGAGCACTAGTCGATAGGAAAAGAGTGGACGAGGTGGCAGTCAGAGCAGGCGAGGAATAAGACGACGAAGATGGTGAGGGCGATGACGATGATAACGAAGGTGGCACGGTGCTGTTGCTAGTTGGTCTATTCGGACGTGGAAAATCGATGAACTCAGGATAGGTATAACCTAGCAACGGATGATTACGCAGAGCATCGGCACGCAAACATTGTTCGCTACAATAAAGCGAATCCTAGGAGAAACAAGGTTAACTAGGGTTTCCTCCTTTTTTTGTTTTATTTATTGGATGACATACAGAGAAAGGGCTGATGGCATTGTCGCAGTAGGTACACCAATTGAGATCACTCATGATCAAGACATCGAAGATATGGGCAGATCAAAAGTTGATTTTTTGTGCCGGAGAAGAGAGAAAGTGAAGGGCTGATGAAGAATTGGGAAGCTCCAGGGGCGAGAGAGAGGGAATGGGAGTCGGGAGTACGAGGCTTTATATGCCTCTCATCGTTTACCAATCAAATAAAGTACTGTACGTCACTTTCCATCGCTTGGACTCCATCAAGTTTTTCCCTTTTCTAGGTGTCACATGAGAAAAAAAGAAAAAGGATTTTCCGTTATTAAATTCTCGCCACTGAGGGACAAGATAAAAGACGAGAGGTCCCGGAAAATAGGGTGGGAAAAGATGAACGGTCAAACTCACAAACGGAAACTTTTAAGGCACTGATTGGTATAAAACTTAGGTCACACACACCTAAAAACGGTGCAACATCTGTTACAGAAAAGACCTTCTGTTGTCGAAAAATGCCGTCGTCAGAACCAATCCGAGTGCCAGTTTTTGTTCTTTCCCAATATGCCTGACAACGACGTCCCAACTGCCCAACACCACCAAAAATGGTGTCATTCCTTAAAGACAACGTAATTTCGCCGGTCATACATCCGATCGCAATGGGAGGCACGAGAATTCTTCTGATGCCGTAACCTGCAATGACAGCCCCATTCCGACCCCGCAGAAAGAATACTGCGTCTTTGTTACGATAAAAGACTTACATATTTAGCTCTCTGCAGCAGTATCTCGCGGTATGACATTGTGGTTTAAATGCGATCATTAAATAGCTCGTTGCCATAATGATATGATCAGTGATGCTGTCTTCCAAGCAGCATAAATTACAGTAAAGGACAGTTTCATAGAAGCTCTAAGGTAATATGATACGTCAGTTTATGGAAAAAAAAATCAGGCTGGCCTCACCGTGTTAACTGTTTTCATCGATGCAAGTTTACAAATAGAAACGACTTACGTCTGTTTACATCGTGACATCCGAATAACAAACCATCTATGCCACTGGCAGATATTGTTAGCGCTATAAACATTTATGGAGCGCAGTTCCGCAACCATCTATGACGCACCAATTATAACCTGCGAAAATGGGACTGGCCGGTGTGTGTGTTCTTACTGACTGATAAGATATGCGTGATACGTAGTTCACGAGTTGTTTAAGACCTTATGGACGGGCGAACAACGACAACGGTGAGCAGAATCCTGATACCTGCATTGAATGTCAGCGACCGAAGATGCCGTCAAACTCTCCAAGGTTATCTCAAACGAGCTCTCTCAGATGATAAACACGCATCTAACACCCCTCACACTGCAGTAAAGCATATGTCGCTTCTCGCCCTCATGCTGAAATCCTAGTTACTTTGTATTATTGGCATGCATCACTGTAGATATCAAAACATGTGTACTTTTGTATGAAGATGGAATATTACTGTTCCTTTGTGCTAATTTTAACGATCGTTAACGGCAGAGTGCTATTTACTCCTTCTTTACGAAGAAGATTCGAGAAGCACTGCCTTACCTCACTGTCGCTCTGTTTCAGTAACTTCCAGCTAGACAATCTATCATCCTCTCTTCTTGACAAGAATGACATAGGTACGTGTAAAAGGTTAGAATATAATGACTCACGGAATAGTGTCCAAATCGAGTATAAACAGGTTCACAAGCACCTTAGTTGATTAAGATACTGAAATGAAAAGCTGATTCTATCGAATGCATGTATCTATGCTACGACAAGAACTTATTTCTTCCTTTTTGGAATGTGTATGTATATAGTTTACAGAGTAGACTCTTTCGCTACTTTAAACTTGCCCTCTGAATTAACAGAAATTATTCATTTTTCCAGCAGAGTTTTGTTCGGCAACAACGGAAATATTCTACTTAAAGACCAGTAAATACACAAAGGAAAAAGAATGTATGCTACGGAGAGTAGATAAGCCAGCATGGATTCGGTGTGGTGACAATAGCTAAACACATGTCATTGAAACACTACCTGTCGTGTACCTCCCCCTGTAATTATGAATGGCGTTTGCCCTTCTCCAGCTACTTTCCAAGCAGATGCAGCATTCTCTCCAGAGCGTGTACTTGTACTCAATTGCTACGATCAATTCCACCATGGTTGTAAAATTTGAAACGTTAGGGCTAGATTTGCGTTGTGTACACAGCCAATTTGAGATTACGTTTTTATTGGGACGTTTCCATAATCACAAATGTTTGCCAATGTTTGGTAAAACTGTATAACGGGATTTAACCGTAAATGTGTACATCATCATGCATAATAGAGGAGAACATATCGTCTACATAACGTGATACTTTTATATCAGAAAGTGATCTCGCATTATTTGCAGAGAATATGTATCTGTCTGCTTTGGTGTAGGAACTGAATGACATGGATGAGTATGCTCTACGATTAGATTAGGTTTTCCCATATTTAGTTTGTACTACATCTAAAATTTGGCTTCAATGCTTAAGCGGCCGTTCTTCCAATTTTTTTGGAGTTGTGATTCGCTTCAATGTTCGAGAAGGCAAAGTAACCATATAAAATAGGTATACTATAATTTGCTTTTTGGTATATAGAATCAATTGCGTAAGATAGCAACTATTGGAACGCAAAACTAAAGTCTGAGAGCGAAACTGGCTTATCTGCATACACCACCGCTATCATCGGCGTTAAACTATAATTGCATTACATTGTGAATATCGTATTTAAAATCCTTGTCAAGCCCTTTTCCTCAGTGATTTTCAAATTGGGGAGAATCAAGGTACATTGTTTATTGTACCCTAGGATATCCTTTCGATGTAGAATTTATTACTCATTTTTCGGAAAGCGTATTCCTTGTCATCGCTGTTTTTGACATTCTGTTAGAATTCACCAATCCAAATCAGTGCAGAAGCAGAGATGTAAAAGTGTTTTATAAAACAAGATTCTTTGCTTGTTTGGTGTCATTTCCCCACTCCACTTGTAACAAATGAGAGGCGTAATTTTTATTAGGCTTTGTGCATTCTTACATCCCCAGTACGCAGTTTAATTTACTGCATAGAAGCCTCATGCATTCTATCTATTTGTGAAAGAAAGAGCTAGTCCCTATTTGTCCAAAACTGTCTCTTTCGGCAAGGCAGTCATTCTCCATCTATTTTGACGGTTTAGTGATTGGTGTAAAAGCTGACGCAAACATTGGATAAAACGGTAACAAAATCTCTAGGCAGACAACTAACAGATCGAAGTAACAGGATCAGAACACTCAATACTTCCACACAATGTTGACAGAGAGTACCTAATAAATATACAGATAAGTTGTTTAATTTCATCCATAAAAGTTACTGTTGTTTATGTTAAATAGAAGCGATAACTTCAAACTTTACCCTATTGCGCCAAGGTAGGAGCTTGAGCCGTAGTGGTTCGGCTCATCAACACTATGGGAAAAAAAAATTAAAAAGGGGACGAAAGACGTGGGAAATCAATGTCAGCAACGATATGTCTTTCCTTCGTATACACAATTTCGCGAACTGTAACGTAGCTTTTCGAAAAAGGTGCACTTTGATTTGGCACTTTTTCCGCGACATTTCCAGTTCATCTCCACCTATTTCCTTTTTATCAAGACAAGTCGAAGTGATGTAGTAGATATGTATAAGCTGATCTTCACAGCTACATCTTTTGACGATAAAAGCAGGTTGAGCAAACTCAGCAATTCCGAGCATTTTCAAGTATTTTCCGGTTCAAGTACCTCCTCCCTTTTTTTCCCACACTGAAGGCTGTTCCAACTCTTGGGTGACATTTTCGGCCCTGGTTTTGCCTGGTATCTGTCATTTGTACTATTACCATCAATGCTTACGTATGTACTCTCGCATCTTGCAATGCAGCTCAACCTTAAGAGAACAATAGTGTGTGAAGTTGATAGGTATTGCGTTCTCAAAATGCATATTCGGATCTCATCCGATAAATTAATATAACCGCGTTTGTTATGGAAAATTTAAAATGGAAAACTATTGCGTGTGTATATCCAAACCCAGACAATCACCAAGTAGACAATGTCATGAGCACACCATTATTTTGTATTCAATCAATTTTTTTTTTAAAAAAAAAAAAAAGATCCAGGCTCTTAAGTCAGTCAATCATCTTGGCACAATGGTTACGCGTAGATCTCTTCGAGGGTTGTCACAGGTGGCACATGTGTTCAAAAGGTAACGCAGCAGAAAAAAAGAAGTAGAAGTAAGGCTTGAAATTGGGCCGAGACATCCTAAAGTCCAACCCAAAAAAGGTCTAGTCCCCTGGGACTTGGATCTATCTATTGGCCCGTCCAGATATGGCCCGCCCAGAGGAGGCCCACCTATGGCAAACTCTAGTTCTAGTTAGAATCAGTAAGTCACAGGCATTGTCGCTGTCAACAATGTGTAGGCCTGTAAAGGATGTATCTTTGGTTGGGTGAATCAGCTAAAACCTTGTTGATGATTGAAGACCGGTACCATTTAGGTTTTGTGTGTCTTTCGCCTGGTCAAAAATTTGGAGATCGATCTTGAGGCGCAAGACTTCGACTGTCGTCGGACCTCAAGGCTAATTTTGGTGATCTAAATTGATTCAACATTGTTTGCAATTCTCTACGTGATTTGGGGACGCAAGGGCATTGATTTCTACACCATCAGAATTGAACAAGGAGATAGATATGGGAGACAGCTATGGTATCAAAATACTCTGCATAGAGGAGAGCATGTCTCTTGGTTTTGTCATTGCCATCTGTTCCATTCACGTCATACAGAAAGGCTTCTTCCTATGATCGACGTTTCTGTTGGAAAAGGAGCTGTGCTTTGTTTGGATCAGCTTTGGTGGGTAAGTTTTCGGCTACGAAAAGAAAAAAGGAGAGACAATATGGCTCAACACGCTCGTCCGCATTTTTTTACAGGCAAGCAGCTGTCTAGTTGACACAATCTAGACGGCTAATCCGGCCGGTTACTGGCCATTAAGGGGCTACAGTTCTTTTCATAATGAACTCTCTTGGGACAGCTTCCTCAGGTGTCCGTTGTTGGGTGCCACTCCAACATTTTTTGGGCGGGACTATTTTTAGGTCAGCGTAAATTTTTCTGGGCAAATCCACCTGTGATATCCAATATCTTTTCGTGCACCGATTGGTGATAGATGGATCGCCTTATCTTGCTGTCCAAAAGGACTGCCAAAAATTTTTATGTGACAAAAAATTTCTTGAGTAAGATCCCGTCAAATATAAAAGCGGAGCCCATATTTTATAACTTTGAGGGTACTCAACTATGTGCGATCTTAACTGGTGTCCTGTCTGTGAAGAAGCGATTTCTTGTGAATCGGTAAGGGTTAAATAAAAGAATTATTAGATTTTTTAACGTCTTTTTTTTTTGTAGCAATCATTATATTGTTCTCATCAGTGTCTACAAAAAGATGCTCTCAACAAGAACCCATTACTCGGTTACGACTTTCAGGACTTTCACAGCTTCTTATGTCCCACTCGAAGGGAGCGCCAAAACATCCTTTCAAAAAAATCAGCCTTTGACAAAGAAGAAGAAGAAGATACTATACCAACGCCAGGACTGTCACCAACGTTGTCTGACAAGGATGATAGTCCATTTTTAGGTCTGCGACAAGATGGTTCATGGCCAGCCGAAGGCCTTCCCCCATTGGATTTAGGAGAATCGGCGTGTTACTACTGCGACCTACAGTTGATTCACCCCAAAAAACAATCTTCACGTATCACAAACGAGTACACAACCCCCCATCATATCATCTCTTAACCTCTGTAAATACACCCTCATCATTCGATCTGGATATCGATACCGATGTAATCGCACGATAGCAACTTCATGTCGACTAAAAATAAATACCTATTTCTTTTCTTTTTTTGCCAAATCCTGAGGTCTACAAAGGCGAAATTACCGAATTTTCATCAACTGAACGTCTAGCTGTGCTTTAATTCAGCGTTTGTAGATTCTAAGTCTAAAGATGGTAAATAGTGGCGCTGTAGGAGGCACTCAGCAGTTTTTCTAGACATTTGTGTATGCACTGATAACCAAAGTTTTAACCCCAATCTCTGTAAAGGTCATCTCTTCAATTCTTGATCTTCAAATAAAAAGGAATCTCGTCGGGCACTCTCACTCCAACATTTCCGTACTGCTGCAATAATGAAACATAAACTAAAAATGTTCGAGAGTGGAAATCTCTGACTGTGGGGACATTTGCTACCGAGAATACACGAGAGATGTAACTGTTTGAACAACTGAAAGCTCAAGATACCGTGAAGTAGATTCGAAAGAGATAGCATAGATATGCTAACAGCATTATACAATTATGTTTACATCAGATCAATTTATCTACTGAATTGATGCTTGTTTCCTTCTTCCGAAAAACTATCACCCTTGAGTACTTAATTTGAGGGAAAGGAGTGCCCGATGAAATTCTCAGAAGAAACAAGAAGCTGAATTTGAACAAAATCTTGTTTGATACGGAACTGTTCATAAGTCGCACATATGGGCGTGATCAAAATATTAAAAGCTTTAACCTACATGGGCAAATTGTATCGAAACGGCAGCGGCAATATTAAATAGTATATCTCACTTGTGGGAAATAATAGAAAAGAAAGCCTGATAGCGAATTTTTTTATAGGAGA
This sequence comes from Saksenaea oblongispora B3353, assembly GCA_000697495.1. Classification (NCBI taxonomy): domain Eukaryota; kingdom Fungi; phylum Mucoromycota; class Mucoromycetes; order Mucorales; family Saksenaeaceae; genus Saksenaea; species Saksenaea oblongispora. The sequence goes on along the minus strand of JNEV01000456.1, from coordinate 16,568 downwards.
ACAGCGGTCCAAGGTAGGATAAGGTGTTTATTTTGAAATCGCCAGCATTGTCTGCATCAGAAGCTTTATCATTATCGGCGCTTACCACAGTCATTTCATAATATAATGGGGTCCCGATTCTCAGCTGAGAGATTGCTTGTGAAGGCGATAGATAAAAAATTAGATAAAGAAAAGATGTAGACACTACATAGCGGAACCAAAGTCGAGAAACTCATGGAGAAGTTTGCATCGATGTGCAATTACGAACAGTAACCATACACATCTATCATTTCAGGATGTCTGATTTCCCCCCGTACATATGGCAGGGGTCCATTGGAGACGCCACCTAGTGATCTTGCACAGCACGTTGATTTCTTTCGTCTTATGATAGCTAAGAGAATAAAGATAGCGGTAACATGTCCAACGTATGTGTATATCTTTTACGGAAACGTATTGGATGAGTACAACCACGCGTTTGATAGAAAGTTTGATCTAAAGAAAGAAGCAGGTTACGCTTGGGCGTAATTCACCTTCATCAAAGTGGCAAGACTTTGTATTTTCAAAAACGACCTCACGTTCTCGGGGGATACAGAAGCAGACATACTCCATATCTGGGAGATCTTGGCCTCCGTTTTCGACGGCTTAATGAATCGTTGCTCATTTGAAGGCTCTGCATTCTGATGTTAAACTCGCATAGTTACTGAGTTTGACATTGTAGTGGAGAAAGAAAAAGCAATGGATATGACACATTATAGTATGTAACAGCGATAGATGAACCTTTTCAACTTGCTGCCATGGATTAGACACAAAGCTTTTATTGGATGATGTACATAACCTTTGCGGTCATCACCACCCTTTTATTCGTAAAATATGTATTTGTTTTATGCTTCCATCATTCAACGTTTACTTGACCCTCATCCTAAACTTCCCGGAATAAGATAAAAAGTGTACATTACCTTAATGTTCGTGTGAATAAGTGATACGACTTTCAACTACCGATGCTCCCTCCTCTTTATACAGAGCAAATATTTTCCTTGGAGAACTAATCTTAGCGGTACGCATCAGCTTACATTTGCTACACCATTGGCCGAATTGACATATGTATAAAATGGAACCACGGAACACTAATAAATAATGCAGTTCGTAAAAGGATCATTAGATAGAGAATGTATTCGTTGATTGAGTTGTTGGAAAGGATCTCAAAGTTTTTCGCCATTTTCTTTTTTTGCGAAAACCCTTTTTATATTGTTGCTCAGTAATGTTTCCAAAGTATGGAATTCTTTGCTGTGCTGTTTTATCTCTTCTCGCGTCTTCTGTTGACCACATTGATTATATCGAGAACAATTGCGGATTGATCGATTTTAAGAATTCGTTGTAATGTGCGGTTGCTAAATAAACAAAACTGTAGATTAATACCGAGTCATAGAAACGTCGCGATACAGATCACCTTTTTAATGCTTTGTAATAACAGTAAGGCCTCCAACTGCCGATCATTCACACCTTCGCAATCAAGCAACCGTCTAACAGCGAAAAGATGGAAGTTCCAAACAAATTTCAGACTCATCAAGCCAACATTAGCACCATAGCTCATCCAAATCCGTGTTTAATCGAGGGGTTGTCTGACGACACAGATAAAAAGTGCAGCAGCCTGTACCAAACCGCTAGACCCAGAATACACCACAGCGCTTGCCGACCATCCAGACCTTACTCTCTGATGGCTTACCTCCTCAATTCGTCTAACTGCGGTTTTGTATCGCTCAGGATTGTGAACCGCTACCTTGATTGACCCCTCATTGCCAAGCGACCGTCTTACCTCGTCCGGATTGAGGCTCCAAGCAAATTTCAAATCCATCAAGCCAACATTAACACCATAGCTCATCCAAATCCGTGTTTAATCGAGGGGTTGTCTGACGACACAAATAAAAAGTGCAGCAACCTGTACCAAACCACTAGGACCCAGAATACACCACAACGTTTGTCGACCATCCGAACTCTACTCTCCGATGGCTTACCCAATCCGATCTACAGCGATCTTGTACAAATCATGGTATCGAAGGTAGCGCTGCGGATCGTGCCAACCGAAGACCCGCCACTGTTCTTGACCTTTGCCTTTGACTAGGAAGGTGTGTCATATGTTAAACAAATATGGCATATTGGCGAGACATACCTTAAATAAGCCTATTAATGTGATGTGTAGAAAACGACAATTGACGCGAGCCGTTAAAGATGCCATGCTGCCTAAAACCAATAATAAAAAACGTACACGTAAAAATGTACCTAAGTAACTCGATGATCGACGTGTATAATAAAAAAAAAAAAAAGCCTACCTTTAAAAAGATGTATACTTAAACAGAATAGTAGTTGGCGCAATTCGAGAGGGATATGTCGTGTAGACGTTAATACGAAACTCGTAACAGTAATATACTTGCTGGGAATAATACAAGTTTTGCGTATAAGTTTGGAAAAGGAGGAATTTTTTTTTAAAAAAAAAAACAAAAAAAAGACGACTTACCATTCAAAGCTTGGAAAAATATACTCATTAGGAACAATTATCAAGATCGGGGTACGTTGCAGTCTTTCAATACAAAGGAAAACCAAGGGAAGGAATCTACATTGCGCAATTAGCAAAGAACATACTTAATTGTAACTATACCGAGGTCTCGTTTTTGAAAATTAGTACGTGTGTATAATAGTCGACTGCCCTGTACTGATACTGCTTTGCTCCTTCATATACAAACTGCCAGTATATTCTGGTAATGCCGTGTTTACTCGTAAATAACGCGCAAGCTTATGCTAATGCCGTATTCGTTTGTACAGATTACCAAGCTCCGCCGGTAGCTGTCCCAACAGCCTATCAGTCTCAGCTAATGCTGCTGTATCCATTCGGTAATCGCATTTCAGATGTCTACTAATTCATACGTTACTTTCGTATTACATACATTACGATTCTTACATGTTTTGTCTTGCGCGTGTATTAATCACGCGGACAGAAGTGGAAAGAGGTGCAGTAACGAAAGCGGGTTTTCAATTCATCATATGCAGACCTCAAATTGTGCGACGTCACGAAAAAAAAATTTGGTTGAACCACGCAGCCAGATCCATAATATCTCAGGTACAACATTTTGACGCGTAGATACTTGGCTTTTCGAATCACAAGATACTGACTGTTCTGTCTATAAATTTCATTCATAATGAGGTGCATCGCACATGACAGTAGCATTCATAAAATGTTCGTAGATTGCTACAGGAGATCCCATTTCAGTTCTCGTTCAGGATTAGTTACGCTTATTAAAAATCCTTTCCTATGAACGCATCTGTGTGCTTTTACAAATTTATGTAATGGTTCTGAACAACCTATATTGCGAAAAAGAACGCGTTAGTGGCTCTTGGTTCTGCAAAACGTAACTTCCGATATCAGGATCCATGTCCCAACAGAGGACAATAACATTGTAGCTGCAGCTTTCCGGAAAATAATCTTCATTTAATGTAGATGCTAGCAAGTAATAATGTAGTGCTTTGTATAGCCTCTGGAATACCCAACATATCAATATCTCTAATATTAGGGCTGCCAACTTCCACGCTTTCAGTTTAACCATCAATTCGGGCCACGATGAAGTCGCAGTTTGGTTTTGGTAAATCAACTAACAATATGAAACGTTCTGTGCTCGTGATGATTCACTAAAAAAGAAGTTGAATGGGTGACAATGTGTCTAACATCATTTTGGCCGAATGCTCTATCCTCTGTCGTACGTCTAGTCCATGCGGCGAAGACTCTTTGGATAATCCCCAAACGGCTTATTTCTGACTAATGTGAACTATATGTGTGTGATAGAGTGACTAGGTACCAGATAGGCGAAAAGCATGTCAGGAGAACTGCCTCTTCACTCGTGAAAAGAATAAAATACTAAATCCAGGCGCATGCAGAGAGATCAATTTTTTTTTATTCTTTGTTGTCAACTACACCTGAGAAAACCCATTTATGTTCTGCTAGTGAAGAGAAGAGTAAGAACTCCAAACCAAAAAAAAAAAAAAAACAGCCCTAACCATCGTGCAGGGCTTCCACAGAAATGCAAAAGATGCGATTGGCAGGCCGGAGTACTCTTCCATTTTCGCCAACCACAGGGAGCAATGTAGAAAGCGTGACGCTTTGTTTGGCGGGGACTTCATCATCAAATACTCTGGTGACCTTGTATCAGTGATCGAAACCTGTCACGCATTCACGGCAATTTTAGTAGAGATATGTGCTGTTGACAGCTAGCTTACAATTGCAAATACGAGATGCCTCACCAAATTCTCTTAACGTTACCAGCAAGAATTTTTAAGTCATCTCTAAAAACTGAAATAGACTTAGAGAAGAGCAAATTAGTTGAATACTGACATGACGAATGGTCAACAGTTTTGACTGTTGTGTGTACTTGCAGGCAGGGTATATCAATAGAGAATACCCAGTGAAAAGGCAACATGTCAGTTTTTGTGGCCTTGTACAAGAAGTTTTGAGGCTAGCCACTGAGTTAAACGCGCATCGTTTATTGGAAACTGTATAATGTTTTTAGAGCAGGTTTTCAGGATAGTGTTTCGGACCCTCCTACCGTTTACCTAGAGATTCTGTTCCTTTCTGGTATATAAACCGCTTAATGAGCCGAAATATTACTCTTTAGTATGAATAGGTGGCGCAGTTACTATAATATCTCAATTTTTTGATGACTGAAGAGGATACTATTGAAAGTCTAGTCTTCTCATTTCATCCGTTAAGCCTTGTAGTATTGGTATACAATTTTTAGGAAAGAGACAAAAACAATACCAGCTGCTCATTGATCAATGTTTATTTCACCAAGTTGTACATATTACTTTAAGTTTGGGTATCTATGGGCAGAAAGTAATGGTGTAACCAGGAGCATTACACGTAAAGGTGCTTGTAGGGTCATCATAAGCGTAGCTGTAGACATCAGGGCAGGCAGCCTTGACTTGCTTGCTGTAATCGTTGGGACCGCAAGTCTGGGGAGTATTGTTAGGAGGAGTGCAGCAGTACTGGGGAGAGTTGAAGTGAGAGCAACCGCTTTGACAGCCAACATTAGCACCGTTGTTTTGGACATTAAAGCCTCCGGGGCAGTTTGGCAGTCGGGCACATGTGGGGGAGCCGCAGCTGTAGTGGCCGCCATCACCTTGTCCACCATTGGGCGAGATTGCGATTGGAAGGTTCCAGCCATCTACAAAAGACACATCGTAAAAGTCCTTTCCACCATAGCCTCCGAATCTGAATTCAGCCAAGGAAGCAGGGTTTGCAGCGCTTTCAGGTGGACAACCGTAGCTATCACAGTTTTCGCGACCCCAGAAGCGGCCACCCCAGTTGTCAGCGAAAGAATAGGTCTTGCTTTGTCCAGCACCGAGAGGGTCTCCACCGTTAGTAGCGGCCTGTCCGTTGGTTTGGGTGCCAACCTTGACAGTCGTTCCACAGTTGTTCTTGACAACAACGTTCTTGGCTAATGCGGGCGAAGAGAGTGCGCAAAGGACAGCAGATGTAGCAATAAAGGCAGAGAACTTCATGTTTCTTTGGTGTAGATGTCTGGTGAAAAGCGATTATCGTTCGCTTTTTATAACAATTGATTAGTCGGCATCTACTGGAATGGACTATACTTAATGTAGAATTCTGATCAAGCGCATGTCACTGAACAAGCTAAAATAAGTTGTTGTTTTTTTTTTTCATTCCTCTAGAATTATACACTGTGAAAGGAAACACGACCGCAGTCATCGGATTTCACAGCTTTTGCGGAAAAAAAGCAGAAGAAGATAAAAAAAACCTGTTCAACTTTGCAAATAATGGGTTTCTATTCTTTCCTTATTTTAATTCTTCAATTCTGTATTTTCTCTGTATTTGCATACGTTTTTCATGCTATTAATGGCCTTGTCAATTAGTTTTCTTCGTTGAACTAATGCAATCAGACTCCGAAAGTAGTACAGATCTGGGAACCGCGATCAACCTTATTGCACACAGTAGTTAGGCTTAGTCGATGTAAGATGACGATGGCAATTTCTGCCTTCTAATCCTAAATTTTGGGCGTTGTAGCAGCTGCTGTGGTAATATATAGAAATGCACATATATACGTATATATTATATATATTATATTAATTGATGATAAATGTAAGCCAGACTGCCGTGGATAATGCAAGGAAAAAGAAATGGGCCCTCGAATGCCAACTACCAACTGTACAGTGCTGCTGTTTTCATTCGTATGCCTCCCGAACCTGTGTAACGGATTCCCGCTAGTGCTTCACAGGGTTAAACTTATTATGTTACATTCAGGGGCTTAGGTCGACATGCTCGAATGCACAGACAATCATTGTTTGCTTGACTCCAGAACCTGAAGGCATCTAGAATTAGAAACATTTCGGTGTATCCAATTTTGGGCATACGCCCGCTGTAACCATGCGGAAAATAATATGACGCCTTGAACACGTCATGTTAATTTCTCAACACGCCAGCGTATCTTGCACTGCTTATGCCTCAGAGGCAATAGAAAAAGTTGCTCATAAGGAATTGCTGTTACGCAAACAAATTCACAATATAATAATTATCACTGTAGTGATGTGTTTATTATGATAATCAAGCTCCAGCTCTAGCGGAGTACATTGAAGGTATCGTCCGTCTCTACGAGCTTTTCCATTTTTGCGCATTATTCGTTTTAGTCTCACTCATACGATATGTCATAACAACATGTGCACTGCAAGGTTGCCAGAAGGGCTTAAATTTCTTAACGCGTAAGGAAGGCTTTGAGATAAAGGTTCGCACAATTGGTTGCTCAATTCATCCACATTTTAACTTGTAAACGGGCTCAGAGTATGTAGCCCGTAATAGATACATCATGTGGAAATGTTCTTGCAGCCGTGCAACCGGATTTCAGGGAGAGCAGTTACCTGTGCAACAATCTCTGTGTTTCTCGTGCATACAGTATACTCTGGGTATAGAACTATCAAATAAGGATGCATGACTAAGGTGCTAGTTTTCGGAAAGTGCCGAGCTTCAGACAAAAAGATGGATTCTGCTTTGCAATCCTATAATGCCCCTAGCTCACAGAATATTTATATTTTCGTATAACTTTGAAATATTCCGTACATACGAAAGCAATAAGCAAAGGATGTATACAATATGCTGCAATCTATTGACCAATTTTTTTCTGTAAAACATCGTGACTTAGCATTTCAACCTGGACAACGTGCATGTTCTGTGGGGAGTATAATGAATTTGTTTGTTGCGTAGTAGGCAGAATTATTTTTCAATAGATGAGTACCGTCTTTGCGGTTAATGTGGCTGATTCTGCGAAGTACATACAATCAGTTGAAATGAACATAAAAAGTTACTTTTAATTTTTAGGTTTTAAGAAACACTCATCTGTAGATAAAAGGAAGATCGCTGGCCTCATACTGTCCTATTAAGATTTCGAATCACCTCTCAGTTCAGCTACTGACTTTTTTTTTTTTTTTTTGTCTTTGTCAACAATGGTCTAACGCTTTTGAGCTTGACGGCATATGCAGTGCTGTTCAACATGGGCGTTGCGGAGAGGCAAAAAAAAAAAAAAAAAAAAGGTCATGAGGGTTATATCACTTGCAAAGCCTTCCACGCTTACAAAGGACAGCGGGGGTATGCCTGACCTAAGTAGAGAACGATCCAGGGAGAAGCTAATGTTGCTTATCCTGCGGAGTTTTCGTGGTGGACAAAGTGTAGCAATGCTTTAACAGGAACGTGTCACAGATGCTCCAGAATATGACACCTCTCCATTTCAACGCTACGCTGGTACCCAAGATATTATAGTTGCTGTGTTTTTCCTACTTGTTTGCGGGAAATTACTAATGCCTTTGCGCGATTGTTTAAAATATTTTGTAGTAGATGCATATCATTTTTGAGTCGCCTCTAAAAGAAAGTTGCATTGGAAGGAACATTTATTTTTCATTGAATTAAAGTGGACCTGCATGGGTTTGCGTAATGCGTTGGTTTCTTGTGTTTCTCCACGAGGAAATGCTCTGTCGAAAAAAGTCAAACATCTTTAAAGAGGAAGGCCTTCCTTCGATTTTTTCTTTCGCTCTGTTTGCTTTTAACACATCCCCGGTAGTGTTGGGAATAACTATGAACCTAGGATTAGTCATGTCTGCTGAATATATTGTTTAGACCACTAGTCGTTAAACATTAAATGACTACACGCCATAATTTCTTCTTCTCCCGCCCTTACCCGCCCTTCATGGATGCAAAATTTGCTTATCAGCATCTACTCTATTTGATAAAGTACTGTTTTTCCGAAAAATAAGGTCGCATCTTGAAAATCCACTTGGCGGAATTGAAAAGCTAAGCTTAACGCTAACAGGCAATGTCATCTGTCGCGCCATGGGAGTTTGGACTGACGTGTTTCACGAACCTGTCTAGAGCTTTTGACAATTCCATGCCCAGCTTTTTGCCAAATGCATACAAGTCGCGTGAATATTTTGGTTTGATGAGTACGAAAAAAAAACATTTCACAATATTCAATGATACTTACCAAGTAACGGGCGTGGAAGCCCTTCACTGGACTCGTAGGTCCTTTTTTGCTTTGTTGTTGTAACTTGCTATCGTCTTATTGGCTCTCTCGAGGATTCTGCTCTTTCTTGTGCTCCTTGTAAAATCCTTTGCTGAGATAGAATGGTTCAACTGTGGTCTGAACTTCGCTAGTCAACGTTCTTCGTCTTGTATATCTGGTTGTCACCGTGGTTTCTTCTTCACTAGCTTCTTCCTGATGTCTTGCCGGCTATATAAACCAACGCGGACGTTGCTGAAACTGTAACATATACTGCACGATAGTTGTCTAGTTGTCTGCTGCGTTGCCACCATGGTGGAACACTCGATTACAATTCCGACAACAGACTACTCTCATCACCTTTACAAGACCATCTTCTAATCGAGCTTCATCTTGCACTGGTACCATAGGAAGTCTCCGGAGAAATTTGACATGCTGCTCGTTGGCTTGCTTGGTACAGTAATAGCGTACTTTCGAGGTTTGGTACAAATATCAACACTCTTTTTTTCACGACTGTAAGTACGTTGCTTTATTTTCCGATACAGTGCGTTAGCGATCTTGTGGTCCAGGGGGGCTAGGGCTCCTCTTTTTGATTTTTTGCGCATTCCATCTAGGTCAAAAGCATAGACAAGAGGTGCTTTCTGTCTGTGTTTCTCTGGATGGATGGTAGTCTTCCAACGCAGCTTTTGTTCCCTGCAGAATGCAGGACACAGCATTCACTGATACAAACTGAACCCACGCTTGTTTGAGCGATAAGTTACAAGTTCATAAAGAGCTGTTTTGGATATATTGATTACCTCAAATTTGTGAAGCAGTTGCTCCATCAACCGTCCTAGGACAACCACAGATTACCATCGATACATTTTAAGATAACCATCTCATGCTCTTCATTAACGATACGCAGAGGATCATTGTTTTTATGCTTCTCAAAAATGATGTTAAGCTCCCTTTCATGTGTAACGCTTACTTTTGTGCTATACAAGCATGGATTGTTACTCAAACCTCAGATTAAAATCTCCCACTTTGAATTGATCCGTACCGATTATGTAGTCTCGCCTGGGAATAGTCTGTCACGCTAACGTGTACATCCTTTGGTTTTCAATATGCACCACAAGATACTGACAGCTCTGCTTGCATGAATAGTATGCGTGAAAATTCACAGTTTGAAGGAATGCACACCATTTTATCAATCGTTTCAGACCTGCCGTGCTCATCATCAACAACTTGATCTTGTGTAGCCTCATCAAAAGTGGTTGCTAATTCCGATCGCGTAATGTGCATAAGGGGAAAATAATTGAGAACCAGAAACATATTGTTGTTCAAATATGAATCGTGCTATGGTTCTATGCAACAAAAATTTCTGACTATGCGACGTCGAATTTGTCAGCGCACGCAAAGGTCTTTCGAGTAATTACAAATTCTATTTTGTTTACATGCGCCTTTACTTTTGGGAAATATTATATAAGATGCTTTATCAGCTATGCAACGTTTGCCTATGACAACAAAAATAAACTACTCTGCATATGTTAGAAAATAATTTATTCATTTTCATACAAACTCTTCCAGCTGAAATATTGCAGAGTGCTATTAAAATCACTCCGCCTTCTCTTCCTTTTCTTTCTCGGTGCTGTCGCTTGAGGCATAAATATTACTTGCCATTTGCCATACTTGCACGATGTTATCTTCAGCTGTACTAGCCAATACCCAAGGTTCTGCTGGGTTCCATCCAAAGTCTGAAATCTTATTTGTATGACCTCCGTGCATAAACTAATTAAAAAGTTAGCATTTATTCACCGTATGCTCTGTATTGTTTATACCAAAAGCTCGGGTGGTCCATCTTCTGCCTCTTCAGGTGATTGTTCGTCGCCAATTCTAGATAAATCCCACACAAGAATTCGTCGATCATGGCTGGCAGTGGCAAGTACGGCTTCATGATGGGGAGACCAAGCGAGCTGAAGAATTTCAGATTGATGTGATTGCAAGGTGTGTAATTTCACGTTAAGATTACGCAGATCCCACAAAGCTGCCGTCTATGCAAGCGCTTAGTAGTTATGTCATGTATCTACTGTGTTACTCACCTTATCACCAGATCCAGTAGCCAGTACCCATTCGCTACCAGGACAGAAAGATACGCAGTTCACTTCAGCATCGTGAGCATGAATGTTGTGTATTGGTTTTCCTCCTTTGTTGCGTGCGTCCCAACTGACAAACGATCCGATTCTATAAGCAACCCAAACCATATTTATTTCTGCTACACTTACATCATCAGTCTAGCATCATCACCAACCGATGCAAATATTGATTCGAATTTTGAGTGCCACGCGACGTCCTAATGAAGCAGCGATGAGATCGCTTGTCGACACTTTTTTTTGTCTGTACCTCTACACCAGTTGCGTGGGCAACGAATGTGCGAAGTGGCTCAAGCTCTTTATTTTCTCGTGTATTACCGCCAATATCCCTAGAATGTGGTGAAAATGTTATCTTTTTTGTTTTTTTTTTTTTTTTTCAGGGTTATTAATGCCGTTTGAACGTACCACAAACAAACTTTAGAATCAAATCCAGCACTTAGCAGTTGACTAGACCGAGATTTATGTGGATTCCATGCTAGACCATATCTATACGGATGATTAACAAAACCATCCTGCATTGGGTTGCCTTGGCTTACCCTTCATTGCTATGTCCTTGTAATCTCAACGTGGGATTAAACTGTTCATCTTCTTTTGGTGACGGGTCAAAGGTCGTCCGATCAAAAACATACACCTCGCCACACCTTGACTTTGTCGCAATAATATCAGGGTTTTCAAACTGATAGCGAGCTCGATTCACTTCTCCTTTGTGCACTATTTTCTGCACTATCTGGATATGCGTGTCTTTTCCAGTCTCTAATACGGTCTTAGCGACAGCTACATCAACATGCAAGACTTGCCATCAGCGCATTCTCCATATTCACGCATGTCCACCTCTTCGTTTTCATTCGGCAGCCGAACATTGGCAATCTGCAGGTAATTAGGTTCGTCATCGTTGGTATGTGTTCCTAGTAGTAGACGCTGGATTTTGTGATTTTTGTCGCTACATCTTTTTGCAATGATTAATAGTACAATACTCATAGAGAGTACCGACCTCTTAACGTCTGGGAACCATTGACACGTTAGACTAGGCCATTCCAGAGCGTGCGTAACGACAAGATCGTATAGAAAGGGGGAGTTCTTTTTCCACACCTTGTATTCCTCATTAATGAGCTTCTCGTTTTCTTCTTCGTTACTGTTTCCTAGAACTAATAAAGTTGAGAACACGTTCACCAATACTGGACAACGAAATTACCGTAGTCCATGTCGGATCGTGGTTCTCTTCAAAGGAGGAGAAAGCGCGTCCAACCTCAGCTATTTCAGCTTCCGACAGAGCGTCACACTCTCTCATCCCAAACCATAAAGTTCAGTAGGGTTACCTAAGTACTTTTTATTGAGATAGCTTTTATGCTTCAATATATCTTGCACTAGCCCAGACCAAAGCATGTACTTTTTTTTCCTGTATATTTGTTAGGAAACCGCGGCGACTTCGTTATAGTTTAGACTTCAAGCAGATATGCGATAGCTTAAGAGCAGACCGCTTCACTTCTTGTGAATATGAAATAGGTAAAGGAACCGGTCCATATATATATACTTGCTATTTCGGCCTATAGTTTGACGATAGCACTGTAGGTGTCTTCCACATTATTAAGTCTAATTTGCAGTATGCTAGGATATTAGGCCAGTGATGTGCACTACGCAAAACCAGACTCATGCGGAACCTGAAAAATGTTTTTGACGATACTCACCTCACAGAAGGAAACCCCGCTAAAGCGTCATACAAAGAAATTATTTTTCTCTTTTCTGTAATTCTCGTTCAATCCTTGTCATGGCATCGGAAGCACCCAGCAGCGGTAAACAAGAGAGAACTCCAGGCACCACATTTCTTCCTCTTGCCAGAGTAAAACGCGTCATCAAAGAAGACAAGGATGTGTCGTTGATTAATGCGGAAGCAACGTTTTGTGTTGCGTATGCCACCGTGCGTTTGTGAATCCAATGCTGAAAACATGCTCTCTAATTTATCAAGTAGGAATTATTTATGGAATATCTTATCACAGAGGGCTTTGAGCGCGCAAAGAAAGATAAAAGGAAAACGGTATTTTATAAAGATTTGGGTAAGAAGAGGGCCGAATACGAAGACTGCCATAGAGTCTTATACTTCTTTCTACAGCATCGGCCGTCAGTGAAGTAGAACAATTTGAATTTTTGGAGGATGTGATACCGCAGACAATGACATTAAAGGCAGCTATTGAACGACGAAAAGGAACACTAGAAGATGATGGTTCTGCTAGAGCTACTAAAAAACAAAAAGTGACCGAAGAAGAAACAGAAGAAGAGGATAAAGATAAGAATGAAGATACTCGGGAAGAATCTGTATCCGACCAACCATTGGCTGAATACTGATGTTTGAATGAATCTCTATGCTGCTGTAAATAAATTTGCGTCCACGACCAACCAAAAAGTAGAGAAGATCGATCATGTCTCGTGTGGAGAGGAGGTCTGATGGTGTGACGCGTTTTCATCGCCATGCTATTTTATGGCGAGTTCCGCAGTCTATAGTTCTTATCCTCTTTCTTCCTTTTCCTCAAATATCATTCTATTTTATGCTTTCCACTCTTGCGCGACGATCTTTAGGTTTTCCCCTTTTTTCTGTAGGCGCCTTACGTGCTTTGCACAGTGCCAGCGTGCTGGCTAAGGGGCCGCTCTCATCGCAGAAAAATAGAGGTGGTATTCAAGGTCGAGCAAATGATTTGATTGATACCGTCCTCTATGGCTCAAAGGAGGGAAGAGAAGAGGCAAACCAGACTCATTCAAAGACTGTAGCACGAGGCAAATATGTTCATGAGCTACAAAGTAAGCCTACTAAAGATGAATCCTGTCGGAAGGTACTTATGTTCTATTGCAGAACACAAGGTGAAACCAGACAAAGTAGAGGAATACATTCAGTTACTGTAAGCAATGTTGCACTGTTGTGTTCAAACATGTGAACGGGACACTGAAATCCAAAAGATCAACGCACTATCCTCGTATCGCCAATGATCCCTTGAATGATGTTAACCTATGTGGAAGTTGGTCTGTCGAGATTGGCGAGCTCGATACCTTTGGTAAGCATCCTAGAACTTTCAAAGCTATCTATGACGACATATCTCAATGGGTACTGTGCAACAACTAGTTCATATTTGGGAATTCAAAGGCTATCCTGGCCACCAGCAAACATTAGCGCGACTGGAACAAGATCCGGTAAATGATAAACTGTGTTTAATTTTTTTTTTCTCACGCTGTAAAAACATGCAGGTTCATCAAGAGTTTATGAAGCAGCTGCGACCTCTACTGATTTCTCGAGAGAATAACGTTATGCTTGAATTTTCGTTCTGGAAAACGTCTCCTCCTCACGTTACAAACGGCATCTATGAACTCCGTAAATACAAGCTCAAGGTAAAATAGGAATCCGGACTCCGAACCATGTTTTTTTCCCTAACAAACGTTATTCCTTTAAGCCTGGGCGTTTGCTCGAATGGGAAATGAACTGGTAAACTATCCGGGTGAAATAGGAAAGAATGGAAATTAAAGTTTACCCCACATCGTCTGACATTTCAGGCGGCAAGGTCTTGAATGCCGACGCCAATTCTGCGAGCCGGTTGGTGCATGGTTCAGCCAATTAGGAGACTTGAACACAGTCCATCATATGTGGACATACCCGTAAGTCGCCAGCAATAAGCTGATATCTGTTTGTCATCCAACATTGTATCTCTCTCCCTAGTGATTTGCAGACTCGTAAAGTAACGCGTGAGGATGCATGGAAGATAGGTGGTTGGTCCGAAACAGTATATAAGACAGGTAAAGACGATAAGACGAGGAAAGGTTTCTTTTTAACTTTGCTCTAGTGCGCATGGTGGACAACATGCAATCGTATATTCTGAGGCCCTTGCCGTACAGCCCCTTAAGATAGTCACCATGGAAAGATGAGACGGTGACATACATGCATGGAAATGAATGACGGATTAAGTAGAAAGAGAGTAGAGAACGAGGAGAAGCGAGTAAAAGGCAGGGGCCGGTCAATAAGGACACATCACTCGGGTGGATGTGTCAATCTTTTGTGGTATGCAGATGCTTGGTGATCATACATAGCAATCAGGAAGAGCAATAAAGATCTTCAATAGATACGACAAAAGCATCCTGCATAGTTCTTCCAAGATGGCTTCACATTTATCTCACACATCAGCAATGTAATTTTAGGAAAGGTATCATCTATCAAGAACGAAAAAGAGCGTTTCTGCCTGTCAGTCGGAACTTGAACCCCAGAAAACGTGCATGCATGTAGTCGAGATATCCAGCATTATCTTATTGACACTGATAAGATCTAAGTAGCAGCGGCTGTTTCTCCTTATGATTCAGTTTAGTTGTTATGTAGAGTAGTTAGTACTTTGCTTATTTCGGGGGCACAGAAGCTTGATATGACTACAGCTCACGACAGACGAGTTCTTGACGTGATATTTGGCACAAGATCTAATTCATTAGAAGGCTATCCCCACTACCTCGTCTAATCGGAGTTAATAAACAATCTCCGTCATGAGAAAAGATACAGTATCAGGTGTCGGAGTTGCAGATTTTGTCATCTGAGTGACAAACCGCCTGCTTAAAATTTGGCCGGGTGACAGGCCAAGTCACAGTAAGTCTGCTAATTTTTTTTGAGTAATTTCAGCTTCTGCCCCTGAAGAAGGGAAATTACCAGAGGTATTTTATAGTCTGAGTCGCACGCGGGCCGAAATATACTCTGAGTGCCGAAAAGTCCGGGCCACAAATAGATCGTTCCGATATAAGAAGCTCGAGGTGCTCATTAGTTAACCCTCATTGTGCAACTATTTTTTTTCGTGTTTTCCTCCTGCACTTACCTGAAACAGTGCACTCTTGCATTATCCATATCACTCTATCTAATAGCATAGTTTTAATAAGTCTTTTTCCGTTAAATTGGGTGGAAATTGGTGACCTTTCAAGGCTCTTTTAATCTCTTTGACTATTGCTTATGTTTACGTGTAGATGTCAACCTTTGGCCATCGTCTCAAAAGATTATTTTTACATCTTGTTATAGTTGATTTTCATTCTATGCATTATGTTTTCCGTTATGATATTTTTCTCTTCGGTTATTCTGCAAATAGAAAAAATCGGAGAACACAGAATCAGAAACAAGTTTGAGAGGATATATTTAGTACCATCTGTTAATCGAGACAGAGCTTGTACATATGACATGTGTCTGACGAACAGCATTCATAATGTATTTCACAGTTATCAGTTTTGCTACATCTAAGTGTATTCAGTGCCGTACATCATTACACATGGTAAAAAGTAGTACTTTATTGCTTCAGTTCTTTTGACAGCTTACTGAGCGACCATTTGTTTTCTACGCGCTTTGCTTCCAATGAAGCAGCCGCTTCTTCCATAGAGCTGTTTGTTGTTGCAGATATCCTACGCAACTCATTGATGATCTTCAGCCGCCGGGGATAGAACTGTCGTTCTACAGAAATAGCCAAAACCTTAGAATGTGATGATTAACTACTGGTTGTTGCAATTTATCTTTCCCATCTCTCCGCCAAGATGTTCCATATTCCCTATCCAAAGCTTGTACGGCTGGCAGCCCAGGTCTCAGACCGACCGACCACTCACGCCAGAGGTCTGTAACAGTAGCGAGATCTCTGTTCAGCTTGTATGCTTCGCTATCGCTTGCTATCACAGGCTCATTGCGGGTGGTGGTGGTGAAAGCCGTGGTTGATACCTGGTCCTCGGAAAAGAACGCTGCACATGCTTGGCGCATTCGTTCCAGCATGCCTTCTTTTAGTTCCTCGATGGCAGCTGCAAAACCATGATTGACCACTTGGCTTTCCGGCCGTTCCAGGAGCACTTGCTGTAAAATGGACTGAGTGCTATCAATCTTGGCACCTAGGTTTTGCAGCTGCTGGCTAACGATAGGCATTACCCGTTGCAGCTG